>CM029602.1:16977552-17015052 GCA_017311375.1 Mytilus coruscus | reverse complement strand
TTTTAGATATTATTATAATATGAAGCATAGTAGTTATTTCCGATCATATGAAATAAAAAATATGAAATATCAAAACGACTGCCTCAATCTTCAAGAAGATCTAGAAGCCGCCATACAAATTCAATGGAAGCAAGACTACATGTAGCTCATGTCTTTCCACCCAGACAAATGCAACATTATGAACATAACAACCAAAAGAAACCCCATCCACTTTTACTACAACATGTATGGGCACATCTTAGAATCAGTAAAACATGCAAAATATTTAGGTATCACAATCTCTTCAGATCTAAAATGGAACACCCACATCCAACAAACAGCCGCTAAAGCAAATAAATCTTTATGTTTTATCAGAAGAAATCTCAAAGTCCAGTCACAAAAAATTAAAGAAAGAGCATACCAAACTCTCATAAAACCCAAATTATAGAATACTAGTTGCTGTACTGTAGGATCTTTATAAAAAGTACAGAGACGAGCGGCAAGGTATGCATGTAACAGACATCACAACACCAGCAGTGTGTCTGAGATGCTAGACACCATGAAATGGCAAACATTACAAGAACTCGACTAAGAACAAGGCTAATAATGTTCCACAATATTATAAACGAAAGTCTTGCCATTCCATCGCAAATTTATTACAGCAGAGTCAGTCCAATACAAGATCCACCAATAAAGATGCTTACCGACAAATCCAATGTAACAAAGACAGCTACAAATTTTCCTCAGACATAACAAAAAACACCACTACAGAAACCTTCAAGGGTGCACTCACTCACGATGTGCTCCTTGAAACCTATCAACACCTGAAGTAATCAGGCAATCATGATTTTATCTAAAATAAAAAATAAAATAAAAAATGAAATATTAGAAAAACTAAATAAAAACGAAAAATCTAAAAACAAAGAAAAATTGTAAAATTGATAATATAACAAATATTCAACATAACAAAATATGGAATACAAAAGTTTGACAATCTATGTTTAACAGTATTTATAAATAAATTATAAATTTGGAAAAATTTTACCAGGCATGCGCCGGAAAGTAAACATCAGTATGTTGATGGTTTTCTGAAACTGAAGAAGAAGAAAAAGAATAGAAAAATGATTTGATGTTATGAATCTATGATTATGAAATGTACTATTTATATATAACCGTTGAGGAACCCCTTATAGAACTGAAATGTTTGCAGCAAATTTGCAGCAGACTTGCTGCAAGTTTGCGGCAAACAAAAAGTTTGCAGGAACACAGAAAATAGTGCTTGCAGATGTTTGCCGCTAGCTGCAAACTTCCCGCAAACATTGCAGCTTTTTGCTGCAAGCTTGTGGCAAGTTTGCAGAAACATCAATGTTTGTAGTAAGATTGCAAGAAAGTTAAGATAATATAGATGTTTGCCGCTAGATTGCAGAAAAACTTTGAACATTCTATATGTTTGCCGTAAAATTGCAGAAAACTTTGACCATTCTATATGTATGCCAGAACATTGCAAGAATTACACAATATTGACTGGGCATGCCTAGTTGGCACTTCCTGAAAAGCTAACGATTTGAAATTGTGGGCTAGGTCATGTTGATTGTGTTTGATAAATGTTACATATAAGAGATCAAGGAGGCATTTTGGTTCAATAATATAAGATATTCAATATATAGTTTTGTAAGTACAAATTATTCATAGAAATGTTTTAATTAATGTCACCATCATAACAACTATGTGTTTGAAATACTCGAGCTTTTATTAACTGTAACTGATTAAATGTATACTGTTTAATAAAGTTAAGTTCAATTCTGTAATGGAATTATTACCCTAAAAAAGCTTTATGCTCAATACACATTAGAGATTTATCCTTTTTTATTTCTTAATACTGGTATATGATGTCATTTAAGAATGACCCCCGCTCCCTTTTTCAAAAATGAAATGCATATGTATTTCCTTTAATCTCATTAGTGTCCAAGTATTCTTTCAATGACAGTGTTTGTATACAGGCAGGAAGTTCTTTTTTTAAAATTTTGATGTATAATTTGAAAGACATAAATTGAATGTGTCTACACACATGACATTGGTATATGTGTAGTTCCGGCAAGTTTGCAGAAAACAATTGCCACAAGTTTGCAGCAAACAGTTGCGGCAAGTTTGCGGCAAATCTAATTTGCATAATTATGTTTGCAGCAAGCTTGCCGCAACCTTCATTTGCATGGTAAAATGGTTGAGGCAAGTTTGCAGCAAATGTTTGCTGCAAACTTGCGGCAAATGTTTGCCACAAGGCTTATTTTTCGGTAAGGGGGATTCAAGGCTGCCCTAAAGGCATGCTCTGAAAGGAAGTAGGCAACACCAGTTGTACATAATTTTAATTGTATTATATTGCGAACGTTTTAAATGTAAATAGCCAAGAGAGAACTTTCTGTGTTGCCCGACACTGCACAAAGTTTTCAGTTATACAACACAGTCATTGAACAATGTGTTCATACAGAGACGTAATACAAAGCATATATTGCATTGCAACATAGGAAATTTACATGAAAGTGCATGAATTCAAAAGTCGTCTATTAAATATCTATACAATTTAATTACTATATTTAGCCTTTTACCAATTGTTATAATTGTGTTTGTGCTAATAAAATAGTGTCTATAGTATCCTCTATTGAATAATAGACCATCAAACTGATAAGGTTGGGGGTAATTAAAAAAAAAACATATAAGGGTCACTTAAAACATAAATTTTTTAATAAAAGTAACACTTGTGCATATATTAAAGCCCATTAATTGAGGTTCACTTATGATATTTTCCCCTTTCCAAGGGAGTGGGGTGGGTGACAAGCCTTATACACCCTCTAGGGGGCCACTTCCTTTATACAAGGTAATAGGACATTCCGCTGGAATAGTACTAACAATTTTGTGATCCTGTATTGCTTGTTGCTATTTGTGTTTGACAGTGATACACAGATTTATATTGTTATTTGCAAAACAAATGTCAAGAGTAATTATGTTATATGATTTTAATTAGGTTTGAAGAATTTTTCAAATCATATTTAGTTAAGAATTTCCATGAAAAAAAAAAACATTGGCAAAAATTAATTTCTTATTTACAGGATCCAGGAAAATTGTTATATCACGGAATGACTCTGTAATAAACTTTAAGAAGAGAGTCATAGAACTCTTTCCAAAATTGGAAAGGGTTGATTTTGAGTTCTTCCAGGCAAAGTTGAGGAGAAACACAGACTTGAACAAGTAGTGTTTAATTCCTTAAAGGATCTTAAGGCCAAAGTGAAATTCACCCTCTATATTAAACCTGCACAATAGCTAATCAATGTGAGTACAGTTAACTTGATGTACCTTTTATCTCCTCTAAAGAACAGGTTTCTTATTGTCTGATATAAAAATAAGATTGTGGAATTATTTATTGCCAGTGAGACAACAATACACCAGAAACCAAATGATGTACATATAGGCAACTATATAAAGGTTACAGTACAATCTTCAACAATGAGAAAAACACATTCTATTAAATGGGTACTTTTTTACAACTTATATGTGATTGTTTACTTTTCTTATTTTTTTCAACAAACTTATTTTGTTCAGTCCTGACCAGGGTTGCGGACTCGGACCTTTCATTTGTAATCAGCATTCAGAAAATGACTTATTGGTTTGAATTAATGTAAAAATTAGGGATGTCGACGAGTACTAGAGTACTGGAGTATCGCTCGATAGTACCAAGTATCGAATACCAAAATGATACTTGACTAATATAATCCTTTTCTATTAGAATGTTGTTGCCTTCTTAAATGAAAAATATTTTTATTGAGAGCGCTCCTCCCAGGAAATTAAATATCAAAATTAAATACGTTTCTAATGTTTGCGTTTAATTTTCATTTAAGATACCCTCGAACAGAGGTAGTCTGTGAACAACAAGGATATTTCCAAGTCTTACACTTTTAGCTTATCGTGTCTTAGTCATTTGTCTATCTCTGTACCGTCAGAGCAAATCTTTTCATCAGTAGGACTGTAAGTTATGTTACAAAGTTAAGAAATCGATTCATCCCAGAAACAGTTGAAAAGATAATATATCTAAATAAGAACAAATTCAGGGCACCCTGTGTTGACCCTCAGAAAATGGTTAAAAGCATCAGTAAGTCTTAATCATCACCACTTCGTTGATCACTAAATGTGTTTTTTTACGATTCACAAATACTGTTGTTTAAGTTAACAGTTTTCTATAGATGCTTATTAATTAATTATTCTGGGTAAAATTTTGTGTTTCCATTTTGTAGTTGTTTTTCCGAGCGAGTTCTCGAGTATCACTCTGTAAATCAAACGAGTACTTGATTAGTAAATCCTCACCCAGATGACATCCATATAGTAAAAATAAAATTATTCTTTTATTTACCATTCCAATGTTAAGTGTTGTTGAAATTCACATTTTGATATCTACTGGTAAATTCAATGTATTCAACATGACAGAATAAGGAATAGTCACTGCTTAAACCAGGAACGTAATGTCAGACAAATATTAATTGGGAGATATTTCTCATATTTCATTTCAAAATTCTATCTCATAGATTTCTTTTTATCAACAAAAAAGAGATATTCATGAACAATCTATGCAAATTCTGGCGATTTTGCACGACTTGTAGATTGAAAAATAGCAGAGTTACCCATACTTTTTATTACAATTTTGAAAAAAAGCATGGTAAAATCTACATTTTGGCAAAGTATAAGAAAATTCTATTTGAGGAAATATATGCCAATGAGCCACTTTAACATTAGCTGTTCATCTTAAATTGTTCTAATCACAAACTTTGACATCTAAACTATAATTTAGATTAGTTTGAAGGGAACCATTTATGATAAGTCAATGGTATTTGAATTGGTTATCATTTTTATAAGCATTGGCATTTCCCATTAAATTCATGGAGGATATTAGTCCCTGCACCTTCAATCATGGTTCATTGGCTTAAAATGTTTTCCACAGTTAACATGGTTGAATAATGCCTATTTGATTTCAACATTTGCATTATACTTCATATATCAAAATTACAAAAAGCGAGACATATCTCTGTGTCAGTAGTTTATTTTGAAATCTATTGTGTCTAAAGGCCTATTTTTTTGTATACCGTAGATTTCTGAAGGTGAATCGGATGAAGAAGAGCTTCCATCATTGTTCCCTCCCAGAAGAGAAAGACAATCTAATGATGCTAATTTGATAGCACAAGTGGTAATTTTTAGAACACAGCCTAACAATATGCTATTCCCAAGTTACTAAAAGCAATGTGTTATCCCAAATAACATCTAGAATCATGAAAGCATGTAAATTGAAGCATGATCTGTTAATGTCTTTACTGAATTTTCAACACCTGTAAGTTATATTTGAAAAACATTATTGCATAGATAATTATGGAATTCAATTTAGAAAAGTGCAGAATTATTTACTTGATGAATGCTGTTTAAGTACAAGCGATCATACATGAAATTTTGTGCTTTCATGTTTGAATATTTTTGAAGTAAAGACGGAATAATGTGTCAATGTGTCCTTATATTTACATCCTGCTCAAGGTTGAACATGTTATATTAGTATCAAGGTGAGCCATGCAAAATAATTTATTTACATGTTCCATCCTCATTATATATATGCAGCTCAACATTATGGACAGCATGGATGAAGACTAAATTGGAGCATAACTTTAACAGTATTAAGTTCAGTTAAATTTTCATAATAAATTAGCAATCTTATTAATGTATAATGAATTTTTATTTTAACTTATACTGTTGATTCATTTTTTTTCGTGGTTACTAATTTTCGTGGGTTGAGACAAACTTACATTTTTGTGGATGTTTGATTTCGTGGTTTTGCCAAGGTCTGCATACAACCTTATAGAAAATTTGTAATTCGTTGAACGTTTTAATTCGTGGTTTATCTGTACCCAGGAAACCCACGAAAATTGGTACCCCACGAAAAATAATGAGATCTACTTTAAAACTGAAATTGGTAATAAGCATTTATGTTTGATAACTAAAAAATTAGTTCAATAGTTTATAGTTATGAACACAGCAATCTTTTTAAATTGACAACACCCATTTGAAGTCAGCTATAACCATACACATGCCCTCATCACCTCTATTTCCCCTTGTATAAAAGGGTTTAAGGGAAAATAATTAACCTGAATGGGTAATTTAAAATATAAAACCATGTTCAGTACTTTCTGTTGCATAAGATACTAATAAATGTTTCATGGGTCTTGTATACAACTTTATCAATTTTAAGTTTAAAATTAAGTCTACTACAGATTCTTGATTTTATACAGCCACCTTAAAAATAAAATTGCATGTTTCAGATACACTTCAGTTGAAAGCATGAAAGCATGTAAGTAAATAGAAAACTAACAAAATAGTATGCAATTTACAACAGATTACTTAAAGTTGAAAGCTTTGTATAACATATCTTATTTAGACGCAAAAATTATATTTCCTAATGCCAAAGAAACAGAGTATATTACAGTCTGATTGGAAACTTGTAAAGTGCATGATACTGAAAAGTAGTAGACTTCCATAGTTAATGTTTTAACCTTAGTGACAGGTTTGCAGTTTCAAAACAAATACTTTTTTAAAATGAATTTCAGGTCAAACATGATTTTATTGACCCAGCCATATTGGAATCATATGTTCTCTAAGGATTTAAAGACAGTGCAAAATTCTGAGTTGAACATATATAAACCAATGATGTGTTTTATGACTTGCAGAAAGTTTATACACCATATTGAAAATCCCTTGTCAAGTTTTAATATATGTATGTTATTTGCCTTTAGATTAAGAAAGGAGAGGTAAATAAACTGATAAATTTTAGATGTGTGCACTTGTAAAAAATGAATTAATGAATTCTGTCTTCTGTTATTCTGCAGACAACATCTGACACACCAGATTTGCCAAATAAGTCGTCAGAGAAATAGTACACTGTCTCAACCAGGTACCAGTGGAGCAAGTGTAAGTGAAAACTAGAACTACTGTGGTGTAAAATTGATAACTTCAACTTATTTTCTGGAAGTAATGACACCCTGTTGATTAAAAATAGTTATCATTATAGTGTCAGTACCAATAAGTTTTATGTAAAGATTTGATTAAGGAATTTGGTTCATAATGTTTTTGCAAGAATTTTGTCTTCCACAAATCATCATGGGCTACTTGAATACTTTGAAGGTATATTTTAAGTCCATGAAACTTATGTTTAATAAAAAAAGTAGGGAATTTCATTTACCATATGTGTATTTATCACAAGTTTTATTTTTTGTAGACAACCTGAGAGGTCAAATTCCTCATCCACTCAAATAACCAGTACATTGTCTTCACCTGGTAGAAATAGAGCAACTGTAAGTTACTTGGAATGCTCTTTATAATTATAACTTGAAACCAGTTTCTGGTATGAAAATCTGTTAAGGCATAAAGGTAACACTATTTTCATTTGTTGTTCTGCAGATGTTTTGAAGATAACAATTAGTGCAGGCAGGTGCAACTTTCTATAGTAGTTTGCTGCTGGAAATCACAGATTTAATATAAAGCAAACTCCAAATAAAAATTTAAAAATGTTAGAAATAAAACTTTCTTTTTCAGAATGATTCAACAAAATTACTTTGGACTAAATTATCATTTGACAAAATCCATTTTAACGGGAGACAAATTCAATAAAGTGTTATCATGTTCTATCTAACTTATTAAATCAGGGGATGTGGTATGAATGCCAATCAGATAACTATCATAAAGACTTAATAAGAAGGTAGATTTGTAGCCAGCTGCATGCTTTACAATTCTGTGAAATAAATGTCAACTAAGATTTGATTCTAATTATTGTCAATAATAGTTCATGTTCCAATCAGTTTATTGTACTGCAAATTGTGTTTGCACTTTGAAAACAATGAAGAGATATTTAGCTTTTGCATTGTAGGTAGCCCTGGAAGGCTCCAACACACCATCACCAAGAAGAGGCAGAGTCATATCATCTCCTGTTGCAAGAAGATCTAATGTGAGTTTTTGGAAAGTTTGCTATAGCTTGCTATAGCAAAAACTTTCCTAAGGCATCGGCCTCAAACCGGAAGTGACAGACTATCTTACTTTAGGATGTGTGTTCTACTCCTAGATAATGTAGTACCGGTGTTTGACAACTAATTCTAGGAAGATGCTTTTGAAATTTTGAGTTACTTCTATTTTGATTAGCTTACAGTTTGAATTAAAATGTACTGAATGTTCATCGATAATTCAAATAATTCAACTTCATTTTGAAAATGGCTATCACAAATACTACTTCGCGGATCTGCGCTGCGCGGAAAGTAAAACCAATACACATCTACACGAGACAGCAGTTTCTACGTTATGCTTTTATCGGTATTCCCCAGAAATGCGTGAGATCCATATCAACGGGAGTACTATAATCCCGGTTTCAGGGGTTTCCTCCCGTCCTCCGGTTGAAGAGAAAATAAATACCGTGTTTAAAATATTTCATGAATGAACATTTTTCGACGCTTACTACGATTTTTACAATATTGATTAAAGACGTAAAAGCCCGAGTGTATCGAAAGTATCCCGGTATCTCATCTCGGCCCACAACAAACTCGGACTATAATAAACTCGGCCTATTACATAATCGGCATCAGAAAATCGGACTATAAAAAAATTCGTAGTTATACCACTTGCTATTAAGTCTCCCAAACAAAGTTTGGTGACTTATTGTTTTGCTCAGTTCTTATTATTTTTCTTCTTGAGGTCTATTTAGGGGTATTTTGAGGGGCCAAAGAAGGGAGGGATTTACTATAGAACCCTATGGGATTTATTTTTTTTAAATTTTCAAATGACTATAGCTTGAAAACAGTAAGTGATAGACACACGCGGTTTTCAGTAATGATCACAGGATCATAAAACAAATCAAATGAAATATAGCGGGAGTCCCTCTGGATCAGCCCCACCCCCTCCTGTTTGAGAACTTGTAAACAGTTGAGATCCCCACCCCTAAACCATATATATTCTTGTATGGGACAATAAAACAAATGAAATATAGGGGGAGTCCCTGGGTGTCATCCCCACCTCATCCTGTTTTGAGAACTTGTAAACGGTCAAGATCCACACCCCGAAACCATATATATTCTTGTACGGGACAATAAAACAAATCAAATGAAATAAAAGGCGAGTCCCCTGGGGTCACTCCCACCCCCTTCCTGTTTAAGAACTTGTAAACGGTCGAGATCCCCACCCATAAACCATATATATTCTTGTATGGGACAATAAAACAAATCAAATGAAATATAGAGGAAGTCCACAGGGGTCACCCCACCCCCCTTCTTTTTGAAAACTTGTAAACGGTAGAGATCCCCACCCCTAAACCATATATATTCTTGTATGGGACAATAAAACAAGTCAAATGAAATATAGGGGGAGTCCCTGGGTGTCACCCCCACCCCATCCTGTTTTGAAAACTTTTAAACAGTCAAGATCCCCACCCCGAACCCATATATATTCTTCTATGGGACAATAAAACAAATCAAATGAAATAAAAGGCGAGTCCCCTGGGGTCACTCCCACCCCATCCTGTTTAAGAACTTGTAAACGGTCGAGATCACCACCCATAAACCATATATGTTCTTGTATGGGACAATAAAACAAATCAAATGAAATATAGAGGAAGTCCACAGGGGTCACCTCACCCCCCTTCTTTTTGAAAACTTGTAAACGGTTGAGATCCCCACCCCTAAACCATATATATTCTTGTATGGGACAATAAAACAAATCAAATGAAATAAAAGGCGAATCCCCTGGGGTCACTCCCACCCCCTTCCTGGGAATGACTAATTATGGGAGCTTTGTTTGGGAGACTTCGTAACAGCATTATGTTACAATTATTTCTTGTATTCAGTAATTTTTTTTTAAAGTCGGAAAAAAAGTTAAACACCCAATCTACACATTAACAACCTATTTGAAATATTACACATCTACTGTTGCAAACTTTCCACAGATGCTATCCAGCACTTTGATTAAAGTACACGTCTTGACTTTTCTCAACTCATACAAGGAATTTATCTGAGACAACTCAGACAACTAACACAAGAAATATTCTATTTTGAATCAGAAATACTTCTACATGATTATGCAAGTAACATTCTTTGATTTATTGACTAAGTCTTTGGTTGAAGTCTTTTAAATTGACTCATCCTGCTTGAAATCCTACTTTTACCTCCACATGGTGAGCAGGGGACAACAGTTCTAGTTATTGACAGTTCATAACATATATGTACAACGGGCTAATGGAAGAGGTTCGTACATGTAATTATAAATAAAAAAATTACACTCACCTGTAATTTACCTGTACATAATCAGCGCAAATGAAAGACAAAATCGGCGCAAGTGAAAGAAAAAAATGGAGCAAGTGAAATGCAAAACGCCGACTTAGTGTCACAATACTAAGAACAAAGTATAAAAATCAATTGAAAAGAGAATAACTCTCATCAGATTGGTACTAAGAACAAAAAAAAAAAAAAAATAATGAAAGACAAAAGATATTAAGTATTGGTCTTGGAAATCTCACAGTTGCTGAAGGCTGGTTTAAACTCCAATTTCAACATGTTCAATTTCTAAATGAACTCTTTCATAATGGTATCTCTCAACCAAAATGGATTCTTTTTGAAAACTTTGATTCCTTTAGTTTGCATAATTCTACCACAACGTATATATTGTCAAAAGGTGCTGCTAATATTTAATAGAAAACATTACCACAAAAATTGATGAAAATTTCTGTTGTTTCTTCTGTGAACCTTTTAGCAAATGCTTTTCATTTGAAGTCTATTATAAATTAGGTAATTCTTTTGTAGTCCACACCATGCAGAACTGGTTTATCATCTAACTCTGGTAGGCAAAGAAGAAGAACTGCTATAGCTGCTGATGATTTTATTCACGCAGTGGTATGTCGTAGTAAAGGAAAACCAAACAGCTTATTCTCACACCTCTTCAGTTTTGTATATGTCATTGCTCAAAACCAACAGTATGAAACCTTGTGATGTATAAATACTTTGGGCCATATATATATAAAATAAGAAGATGTGGTATGATTGCCAATGAGACACCTCTCCACAAGAGACCAAATCAAATGACACAGAAATTAACAACTTTAGCTCACCGTACAGCAATGAGCAAAGCCCATACCGCATAGACAGCTATAAAAGGCTCATGCTCATGAATGACAAATGTAAAACATTTCAAACAAGAACACTAACGGCCTGATTAATGTACAAAATAATAAACTAAAAACAAACATGATATACTACAATAAACGACAACCACCTAATGACAGACTCCTGAGTTGCATTAAAAGGTTTCATACCTTGTGGAATGAAAGTCAAATATAAAAAAAATGATCAATGTTCCATGGAAATAGTGGTCCAAATGACGATTTAATATGGTCAACTACATTTGATGGCAATCAATGCTTGCAAGAATGTAAGCTTTCTGTCAAATGGTTTTAGAGGAGTTTCAATCACCAAGTGTCATTGTTGTATACTAGTTAAAAAAAGGTCCAATTACTCCTGTAAAAATGTTGTATCAAAATGGTCAAAAACAGAAGATGACAAAACAGTCTACAGACCATAGGTACACAATGATATACCAAAATTAAGAGGCATCAATGTGGTCAACACAGGAAGAATTAACACTAGTCAAGATTAAATATTGCAGGTGTTGATTAAGGATGTTCGCTTGTCATGTTTTGGAATTTTTGTCAGATTTGCGGAATCCTCTGGTTTTATCCATGTGAATGCCTTAAAAAATTTTGCCCATTGACCCCCATTTTTCTTTTTATAAATCTTTTACATGTATAATTATAAGCCATCTGTAAAAGTCTTATAAAATCTTTGTTATTTTTTAATAGTTTTTGAGAACTTGAACTTTTCAATGTTAAGGCTATGAAAAATCAAGAGAGAACATTTTCCCGCCAAAATTTCAGTGGCTAATATCTCGAAAACAAGCACATCGACCTATATTTTTTTGTTGCTCTTTTGGTTCCTTTAATAATCCCCTATCAATTTATACTTGTGTTATGAAAAGCTTGTTATTTTGAAACTGAGTAGCGAACCTCCTTAATATCTTGATAATACCAACCAATCTTACAGGAAAGTATATTTATGTTGACAGTACAACTAACTATGGTCATATTGGAATTTTAATAAATAATAATTGATGGTGAAATTGGCTACTAATTCAATGTCTTCTGAACCAAAATGAATGCAACAAACAATATATCAGTTTATTTACTATTTTGTACATAAAATACAGAGGAATCAAATAATCTGGATCATAATGCATGAGGTTTTGTGTTGGTAAAAGTTCTTTCATGGTTAAATTGTCATCCATGGAGATTCCTGGACAAAATTCTTAAAAAACAGTATAAGGAAGATTTTAAATGATTTGTGATTCAGTCTGTTTATTGTATTACCAATAGTTCATCATTTAAAATCTAATTCATTAACTTTATTGCAGGTAGCTCCTGAAGCTTCCAATTCCTAATCAACAAGAAGAAACAAAGCCTTATCATCTCCCAGGGTAGTTGCAAATAGATCAAATGTGAGTTAAAAACTTCATGTCAGATTTGGCTAGCTAAAATACTACTTTTGTTTAAAGATACTTTACCAAGTATCATTAAATATATAATAGAAACATCCACAAATGAAAATTTTAAAATTAAAACTAAAATACTATAGTCATATGAAATCATTTACTTAAAATTTTAATGTTATAGAAATCATTGAATCATTGTCCTGTGAGCTTTAGCCATCACTTGGCGTCCGTCGTCGTCCGTCGTCGTCGTCCGTCTGGTGTAAATTATTTCAAACATCTTCTCCCCTAAAACTACTGAACCAATTCCAACCAAACTTAAGCTGAATGATCCTTAGGGTACCTTGAATAAAGTTTGTGTTTTATTTACTGTTTCGTCAAAAAACATGGCCGCCATGGCTAAAAATAGAACATAGGGGTAAAATGCAGTTTTTGGCTTATATCTCAAAAACCAAAGCAGTTAGAGCAAATCTGACATGGGGTAAAAGTGTTCATTAGGTGAAGTTCTATCCGCCCTGAAATTTTCAGATGAATCTAATAACCCATTGTTGGATTGCTGCCACTAAATTGGTAATTTTAAGGAAATTTTGCAGTTTTTTGTTATTACCTTGAATAGTATTAATGATAAAGATAAACTGTAAACAGCAAATATGTTCAGCAAAGTAAGATCTACAAATAATTGCCCTGAAAACTTGGTTCAGTGATCGAGGTTCAAGTTATGTTTTAAGGTCTGTTTCTTAGACACGTTAAGTAGTAGGTCAACTATATGTGGTGTAGAGAATGACTGTAAGGTGTAAATGTCTGTCTGGCAGGTATCATTTGACCTTGACTTATTTTCATGGTTCATTGGGTAGTGTTACGTTTTTGTGTTTTGGTCTGTTTTTTAATTACCATAAGCAATAGGCCAACTTTTTTGGGTGTATGCAATAATTATAAGGTATAAATGTGTGTCTGACAGGGTTTATATGACCTTGCTCTCATTGTCATGGATCTTGAAAATGTTAAGTTTATGTGATACTTGTAGTAAGACATTTCTTTAAGACTTTTAACATAAAATAAATGGTCAGTTAAACAGGTGAGACATTTCAGTGAGAGCTCTTGTTTTTATCATGCAAAATACTACAAATTTCACAAATATAGTTATGATTAAAATATTTATACTAAATCATTTTGTCTGAGCAAAGCTTATAAATTAAGAAGAAATGACCCTTTATTATTATAAGACTGCCAAGCAATGTTCAGGTTCAGTTTGAAAAATCTCATTGAGATAAACATATCATTTGAAAAAAAATTACGTTAAAACAGGTATTATTTATGTTGTGTTGAATTTGTTTTATTTTTTTTTTACAAAATATAAACTGTATTTAGCATTGTTTATGGTACTTTAGCCGCAACCGTTTGATCAACACTTTTTGTTTGTTTAAGGAATTAAATATAATTGTTGACACCTTTTGGTAACAGAACATTTTGGATTGTAGGTTAAGGCAAAGCTTGTAAATATGATACTAGTACTACACAAAAATGTACAAACTAATCTTCAAATACTATACTTTTATGTTTGTACATGTATTGTTGCTTAAGAGGAAAGAGCTTCCATTGGAAAGAAATTTTTGAAAGATATGAAAGTGATATTCAAAAGACAGTTTGCTGTAAAATGACATTTGAAAGTGATTTTTTTATTATTTTTAGGCAAAATGAGTGTACAGAAAATTTCCGAAAAAAAATTAAAGAACATAAGGAATTATTCATACACAATGACTCGGATGACCCATTACTGATGGAGGTGAGAAGGGAAAATCCTGTGCAGGATTCCTTGGCCTTCATCAGTATCAGCCAAGATGATCTGCACAGCCCACTATGGTTATCATTCACTGATGAGGACGGTGTTGATCTTGGGGGATTGAGATGGGAATTTTGGAGTCTCTTTCTCCACAAGATAACTAGTTCTGTATTTGTTACAGGTATGCAAACAAATAATATTGATTGAATAAACATTTAGTTTTTAAATGATAGATTCACAGAGGTTAATTACAGTTAAGATATTTTGCCATCTTTCATTTGAAGACATTTTAAGTTTTCTGTGCTTAATTTTGGTTGCATATATGCAATCTAAATTGTTTAAACCTAGATTGAGATTGGATTTGAAAATTTGAATCACAAATATTCTTAAATAGGGACCAAAGAGGGCCTGTGTGCAAATTTTACAGAATTTCAAAGAAAAATATACAAATATATCAAATTATAAAAGTTTTGTTGTAGGAAAACTTTTAATATATCTTTTATTTTGACCTGCATTTTAATCTGGTTATATTTGGTCTGATGTGCGCTTGGATTGAAAGTTTTGAAACATTTGGCATAGCAAAATTACTTTTATTCAGGTCTATTGAAAATATTATCAATATTATAAGATAATGTCCTTTTTAACAATTTTAATGATCGAAGACATTGGATGAATGAATGCAAAATTCCTGTACAGCATTGTTTGTATTACTGAAACAGCTTATGTTAACTATAATGATTTAAAATCCCATTGAACTTCTCATATAATTACATACACCACAATTACAACTGCTTAATATTGCCCTAAAGAGATTCAATGATTGTATTAATAGCAGTATAATGTTTCAACCATATTGTTAGTGTGATTTTGGTACTTTGTGCAATTTCAGGAAAACCAGGACGTCAAACCTTGCGTGAAAACTTTGTTGCAAGGACCCAGAATATTTTTTACCATCTCGGACAGCTGGTGGCATTATCCATCAGTCAAGATGGGCCAGGTCTTCCCATCTTCAGTGATATAGTAACAGACTATATCTTGCTTGGGAAACCTTGTATTTTGAATGTAGATGATTTGCCAGAAGGTTTGAAGAATACCATTGTCATGGTAAATTTTGTGTTCATATTTTCGTAAAATGAAGATGGGGCGTGAATATTGTATAAATAAGCTTGAACAAAAAATCTGAATGTAATAAAGGAATAGAAAAAAAATATATTTCAACATCATAGTTGTAGAAATATTTAATTTTTTTTTATTAAAACTCAATTCATAATCTCATGTTTCATAACCTTTATGGAATACCAGTAACTGTTGCAATAAATTATTATTTGATTTTCATATATTACCCTTTTTTTGTTCCATCATTGTTGTAAATTTAACTTGACCCTTCATTGGACAGGTTACTTAGCCAGTCTCATTAAAAAAATCACTTCAACCTATGTACAAAAATATTTAATGTCTTAAGTTTTTTGTCAACTTAAATAGATCCTTCAGGTTGCGTTATTGGAGACCCAACTTAACAAGTGTAAGAAAGAACTTGATCAGTTTATCAAAGGTATTTAACATTGGTTTATGACATATCTAAAGTATGCAGCTAATAATTTGGTATGACACTTGTTCTAAGCTTGTTGGTTCATATTCCTATATTGCAGGCATTCTTAACTGAACTAGTACACATTTTTGCTTAAGGGGCCAGCTGAAGCCTGCCTCCTAGTGCGGGATTTTCTTGCTGTGTTGGCGACCCTTTGGTGACCTTTGGCTGTTATCTGCTTTTTGGTCGGGTTATCTCTTTGACACATTCCCCATTTCCCTTCTCAATTTTATTCTTAATATCTGGATAATGCTTTTATTATATAAATATGTCTTGATTTGATTTAAGGCTTAGTATAATATCGATGATAATGCATTTAGTTCCTGAACATTCTTAGAAAATCTTTTGTTGAACAACTGGTAGAGAAGTTTTTCAAAAAAAAAAATAAACAAGTTTCAATATGACCATAATATTTTGTATATTGAGATCTGATTGTCCTTCTTGATATGAAAGAAATGATTTTAGGGCGCAACCCAGTTGAACAATTAAGGTTAAATTGAGACAGTGCTCAACTATTTTCAGAAGTAGCATAATTTGGGTCTTTGTCAAATTTTCATGTTCATGATGGTATAAATTTTTCAGGCCCCTCCTATGATAGGAGAGGGGCATGATACTTTCTGGTTTGTGCACATCAGCTGTTATTTCTTTTGTCCATCAATCTGTCTTTTATATGTAAACGTTTTTCACCAATTCAGTTAACCATAAAGTTTAGTCACTTTAACTTGCAAATTCACAGAAAAAATTACAGTTTTTACCCTAATTTTACTGTTAACAATGAACATGGAAATGGGATAGTCTGAAACCAGTACATACATAATTGTCTGGTTAAAGGTTATTGTTGAGGTAATATACCTATAAGTTGTTGTCACGTCAACTTGAAAGTGGGAGCAGGGGATGATGTTCTATAATCACATATTCTTGTTTGACTTCCTATTTATGAAAATACATTAAGAGAGATGCCAATTAGTTATAAAACAAAATGAAATAACCTTCTGTTTTATGTCAGACTGATAAACATGCATATGATATGTATTTTAGAGAATATTTGATACATATGAAGTTTTCTGGAAGTTTTCATGATCTAAAATAAATATTTTTTAAACAGGATTAGACACTCACCAAGTTTTGAGCCTGTTAAAACAGGATGTCAACATTGCCTGTGCTAACACACTGTTTAGTGGAAGAGTCAACCCATTAACAGTTCAAACATTAAGAAACCTGTTGAGGTTCAAGTACGATACAGGGAATGCTGCCTTAGGCCAAAGGGCAACAGGTCAAGGATTTTTAACATTTCTTCAGGCCACTAAAGGTGAGTATTTAGAGCTAAACCAATTTATTGACGTACAGCATGTATAACCAGTAATGGGTATGATATTCAATCAGTCACCATCCCTCATAATAAATCCTGTACATATATCCAATATATGCTTTTTCTGTTATTTGTCCCCTACTGACTAAGTCGAAGGGGACTATAGGTTTTCACTCCTGCAGTCTGTTTTCCGCACATTTTTTCTTCGTGCTTGAATATATTGATTTAATATTTGGTAAATAGCTTTATCATGACCAATTACAGATCAAGTTTGAAATTTATTCTGGTCTGTTGATTTTGTGCAGAGTTATGGTCTTTGACTATGAAAATTAAGGCAAGTAATCAGTTTTCCTCAATTTTTTTGTCATGCTTGACGATATTGATTTGATATTTGGTATATAGTTTTATCATGACCAGATACAGATCAAGTTCAAATTTTATTTGGTTCGGATGTTTGTTTTTCTGTGTTATGAGTTTGAAATTACTATTAACACTAAGCACAAAATGATTTATAGCACAGATTTCTTTGAAAAGTGATGTACTCAATGTTCAAAATGATTCCAATTTTATTTTAATAAATCCTTGGTAATTCAATTTCATCAAAACTGTTATCTTCATGATCAGAGTTATTATGCTCTATTCCATAGTCATCTTTGATATGTTCTAGAGAGTCGTTACTACCTGCCTGTAACAACAGGTCAGCAATTGAAACATTGTTTGTATTTATTGTTTGTAAATCTCCCTTGATAAATAACTGATAAGGAGTTTTGCTTCCCTCTGTACTTAAGCCGTGATGATTATGCTGGTATACAAACATTTGAAGTGACTTGTTTATTCTTGGTAAAAAACATATTGGAATGCCCACAATTGGCGTGCACATGTAACGTCTAACATGTAGATATCTTCCATGTATGTAAATAAATCATAGTATTCGTTAGATACAGACTCCCAAAGATCAGCCCATAATCTTTCAATTCTTTGGTTATGGGCGCTTTTGCCTTTTATTGCACTACCTCTATTTGTACCACGATACCCTTCCATGAAGGTGCATATATCTACATTTTCACCACCATGATCCACTCTGATATGGGAAGGAACTCCATGTTGTGTATTGGCCTCAATAAAAAGATCATACACTGTGGTTGACTGGTTATTATTGCTGGCATGTAAAAAAGTAACAAGGCGACTGTAGCCATCAATACCACCATGGATAACAATATTCCACCTAAATTAAAAAAAAAAAACCAAGGAGATGCCATGAAAAGTCATGCAAAAAATTCCAAATCTACGTTATTAAAACATATATATAGATTTATAAAAAAATCAAAATTATAAACATGTGATAAATGCAGCCATAGTCTAACACTTAATGATATAATAGGAATGATAAATGTAGTTTAAAAAAGGATTTGATATGGACATTGTTATAGGAAGCAAGACAACTCGCCCCACACCAAATCGGTCCACTTTGCACCAACTCGTCCCACTTCCATCCTACTCCTCCACTCTTGCTTACCAACTCGCCAGACTTATGAAAAAGGATAAAATCCCGTTTGAATTTACTCCTGTCAACTCGTCCCACTTATGAAAAGTATTCAAATCCCCACGAATTCACTACTGACAAATCGATATTATTCTTTTTTCATAAGTAGAGCGAGTTGGCAGACCTTTATTCATCGGGATTTTACCATTTATCATTAGAGGCAATTTTGCAGTGGGGAGAGTTGTCATGGATTCATATATATTAATTTATTATGAAACATTACTGGCGTTGATGAGGGTGTTGTCTCTTTGACACATTTCCCATTTCCATTCTCAATTTTATTGTTATTTTGTTTGTCCTGTAAGTACATTCATTCATTAAAAGTAATGCTAATTAAATGAACAGACCGTTTATAATGTTATCCAAATAACAATTTAAAATGGTGCTGTGAACGGAAACTATGACAAACCGACCCCGATTAGTAGTCGCAAAACTCCAATATTGTTTTTTTTTTAAATAACAGTATTTGTTTCAAAATAGCATGCATCGGACATAGTACTTTTTAGCTCACCTGGCTCAAAAGGCCAAGTAAGCTTTTCTCATCAATTGGCGTCCCTCTACTTTCTTCGTCTGTCGTCGTTAACTCTTACAAAAATCTTCTCTGAAACTACTGGTCCAAATTTAACCAAACTTGGTCACAACCATCATTGGGTATCTAGTTTAAAAAATGAGTCTGCCCGCCAACCAAGATGGCTGACATGGCTAAAAATAGAACAAAGGAGTAAAATGCAAGGTGTGTCTATTATTTTGAAAACCGTTATAAATAGAGAAAATCTGACAGGGCAAAAATGTTCAGAATGATGAGCTCTACCTATTGTCCTTATATGTCAAAACTATCAGACGACTTCTTAGGAGTTATTTCCCTTAAATGACAAATTTTACCATTTTTGTTCATTTTTGCCTATTATCTTGAAAACTATATAAATAGATACATGTATAGAGAAACTTTAAATTGCAAAATTCAGCATGACATGTTCTTCAAATAAGCTTGCATGGTCCAAATCGTAAGTCGACTTCTCATTAGAGTTATAACCCTTTACTTTAAACATATTTTATTTCAAAAATCATCTACATGACATATACATATAAATACAGTAATACACTAATACTAAGGGATTCGGAAACCTGGTTTCCCTTATATTAATCCGTCTCCCTATAACCCTTTGATGAAAATGTTTACCGATTTTTTGTGTTATTGCCTTATATCTTAAAAATTTTAATAGACTGATAGAAACTTAAATAAGCAAAAATGATCAGAAAGACAAAATCTATAATTAAGACGATATGGGGGAAATTGTCCTTGTTGGAATTATTGCCCTTTGATGGCGATTTTACATTTTATTTTTGCGTTTTGCCTTATATGTTAAAAAATATAATACACTTAAATATTAAGTCATGTTCTACTAACATGTCAAAGTTTGCAGATATTGTTAGTAGACTGTCATTCTTTGTAGGAGTGATTGCGCTTAACTGAAATTTTTCTTTACTCTCTTTCGGGTTTTGAGCAAAAATTAAAGAAGAAAAAGGGACACTATATAAACTAAATGATCAGCAATACAAGATCAAAACACGAGATTTTTTTCATGAATTCTGTTCACGTCTACAATGTCAGAGAGTGTCATTTGTTGAATGTGCACGTAGACCATGGCCAAGATGAGTGACACAGGCTTAGCCTCTAACTTAATATACCTTATAAGTTTGTGGTTCCCATCTATATGTCACAATGAATTTGCTCCAGCAACTTTATATGTCCTATGAACTTTTTGTCTTTCAATTGATCTCAAAGCACAGCCAACAGGATCAAATCTGTGGCAAGCATCTCAGACACGATGGCGTGAAATATCAGTATTGTCCATGGCAAGACGAACCCGTATTGAGTTTGGACCTATTCTTTTATTGGTTCCAATTATGTTCTTGACTTTATCATCCAATTCCTCGTTTGAGATAATAGTTTCCTTTCCTTCCCTCAACTTTATGTTAAACTCCCTGAAAATTATTTTAAAGATCAAATGAATGTACAATTTAAACTTAATTTATGTAAAAATTTATGTCACTTTGGTTTAAATTGAATTGACCTCACAGTTTCTGCTTCTCCAATGAATAATTGCCTCCTTCACCCTGAATGTCATGACTGAACAGCAGTATTCCTACTACGAAAGACACAAATTCAATCATGTTTCTTATTTGTGTGGCCATAATAATTCTTTAATATATGAAGTGAATTTTTTAAAAATATTTTTTAAAGATGTTTAAAACAAAGGTAAGGATTTATAATAAATGCACATTATCACAAGACAACTGATTTGTTTAACAAAATTCATGATGGGTTATGCAAACCTGAGTCTCCTGCGAATAGTGGATTCTGATGTTTGAAGTGTTTCTGCCATAAATGGAACTGTAAATTTGTACTTCGCTAGGAATACCAATTGATCCTTTGATATATCCAATTTTGGTGCTCCAGCAGTTCCAAGATGTGTCCTCTTTGTTTTGAATGCTGTTAAATCTTTAAAAGAAAATAAATATATACAGAGTGAAATAATGAAAGGAAAAAAACCCAAATACAGCCTTTATTACAGGTACTAAGCATAGTATTGTTATATTTTGAATACAGATTACACAGCTGTTTGACGATGTCGAAGGCTGCCATTGAGCATGACATAAAGGTATACTTCAATAGGTCCATATTTGTATTTGGTTTTTATCGACAACTATATTTTGCTCACAAAATGTCATAAATGTAACGTATATCATAATATTCAATGTCTATATAAATAAGAAGTACTCTCAGATCTGTACTCAGTGTTTTTTTTGGGGGATGTACAGTCATGCTAGATGGAGAACAATCAGAAAAAAATCGGGGTAACATCTGGAGTGCCACAGGGCACCGTCCTTGGCCCAATTTTATTCATCATATATATTAATGATTTCCTGGAATACTTACAACATAGCACCTTAAGGTTATTTGCCGATGACAGCATCATCTATAGAAACATAAAAAACAAAGATGATGCATCAAAATTACAACAGGACTTAGATACAGCAGCACAATGGGAAAAAGATTGGTTAATGTCATTCCATCCAGACAAATGCTCCATACTAAGAATAACACAAAAAAAAACCAGTCGACCATGACTACGAACTTCATTGTCACATACTTCAAACTGAAACAGCTGCTAAATATTTAGGCATAACCATCCAATCAGATCTCAAATGGAATAAACATGTAGATAATATATGCAAATGCAAATCGACAACTAAATTTTCTAAAACGTTACCTAAAAGTATCATCCAAACAAATAAAAGAAAAGGCATACAGACCTAAGCTTGAGTACAGCTCTTGTGTCTGGGACCCGCACATCAAAAATCAAACCAATCAAATTGAGATGGTTCAGCGAAAAGCTGCTCGCTATACATGTAATAGATACCACAATACCAGCTCTGTCTCAAATATGCTAGAACACCTACAGTGGCCTACATTACAATTGAGACGAATATATTATACAAACAAGACTAGTGGTTTTCTATAAAATTGAACACCAACATTTAGCAATCTACCCTAAAGATCTCATTAAATCAGACAGCAGAACAAGACATAAGCATACTAGTACCAACCACTATAAACAAATTCAAACTAATAAAGATTCTTAAACATTCTCATTTTATCCGCATACAATAGTACAATGGAACCTACTTCCAACCTCAGCAATCCTTTGTACAACAGTTGACGGCTTCAAAGAGCAGATTTCTATATCTGCACTTTCGCAAATATTTTAAACACTGCATAGCATGTACATAGTTTTACAAAGTAATATAGTCATAAAGGATATCAATCCACAAAAAAAAATTAATTAAATCACTGTTATATATTTATTCTATTTTTTGTGTTCACCAATGTAACGTAAAAACTAATATTTAATACTGAAAAAATTATTTCTTTTAAATTGTAAATAAGTCACGCAAGCAACGGCACGTTATAGTCAAAGTTCAGTGACTCAATGCGGAAATACGAAGATAGATAGATACATGTAGTACCAAGCCACGTCCACTCAGTGTTTTTGTTAGATGTATTTCTATTTGTATCCATCTGATGAGTTAAGCCTTTTTCAACTGATTTTTTTATAGTTCGTTCTTATGTTGTACTGTTACACCACTGTCCCAGGTTAGGGGGATGATTGCATACCTGCCAACTTTCACTTTATGCGGGGATTTCCCCCATGGAGGCTCCCAATTGGAAATTTTGAAAGAGCAATTTTGGCCACAATTTTAAACAAAACAATAAATTTCACCATGGCTATAGGATTAAAAAAGCTTGAAGAAGTAAATAAACAAGATAAACATAAATTTGAAGGCCCCTTTAAAGGTTTTGTAGGACTTATTTGAGCCATCTTGCACGTAAAACCCCCATGGGCATTTTCGAATGTTAGCAGGTATGGATTGGGGTCTCGCTAACATGTTTAACACCGCCACATTCTGTATGTATGTGCCTGTCCGTACTCAGGAGCCTGTAATTCAGTGGTTGTCATATTTTGTTTTTCGTTAATTTTTTTGTACATTAATTAGGCCGTTAGTTTTCTCGTTTGAATTGTTTTACATTTGTCATTTCGGGGCCTTTTATCATCTGTTTATGGCTGACTTGGCGGTTTGAGCTTTGCTCATTGTTGAAGGCCGTACGTTGACCTATAGTAGTTAATTTCTGTGTCATTTGGTCTCTTGTGAAGAGTCGTCTCATTTGGCAATCACACCTCATCTTCTTTTTTTACATTAGAAATATTGTTCTCTTGCTTTAGCATTCGACTTTTTTTTCGTCTTGTCAAAGTAGATAAGAACAGGTTTTGTCTATTATTATGCACTGTACCTGTGCATTCATTTCAGGATATGAAGGATTTTTAGTTGATTGAATATTTATTTCCGTCTTGCAACGCATGCTATTTTTCCCTACTTTTGTACAGATTGAGTTGTTTCCTGCATTTTGTGTTGCAGAATATTCATTCCTTTTCATTTTCAATCTGTCATGTGCAATTTTATTCACAATTAAGCACTCCTCTGCCACCCTCAGAAGAAAATAAAATTGTCGTCCCCTATCACTAAAACATTCCGTCATAAATATGATTAATGGCTATGGTTCAAGCATTTCAGTTATTTTATTCTAAAGATGTAAACAATTATTCCTTAATACGGGGCTCAGCATAGAACTAATACTTATCACAGTCTATATATATGTGTGTAAAATTGTGCTGTTTGTCCTTGTGTTTTTTGTAAATTGCAAATCTATAGTAGTCAAGAAATAATTTCAACCCATTCAACGGATTAGCCAATGACTAAGGAAAAATATATTGGCGGGAATATTTGTATGCTAAATTATGCATAACCATATAAGGTAGTTTACCGAACATGTGGATTGTGGCAAACCAAGCCAAGATTTTTTGGTGGAAGAAGACTTCAAGTCTTCTGAAAGCCTTTACTACCGGCTGTAAAATCATTGAACCGTTACCAGGACGTATGCCGTATCCCTTTCTGTGCTTTAAAATTTCATAACAACTTCCTTGCCATATCTTGACACCGATGTTTACACATGATCTAAGCATCTGCATCATTTAATTTATTAGTTAGGCTTGAAAAACGATCACTATCGTTAGTGTTATAATTTCTCATGTTTTAATGTATTAATATCAACCCTTTTATTTATGTAAATTATTAGATTTCATCTCATCTTACATGAACGTTATTTGTTTACTTGTAACCGGATGTTTTTGTAGTACGCATTCGTGAATTTGGTATCGGGTCGGTTCGCCCTGATTACATGTTCGCCCTTGGTCCGTTCGCCCTGAGTTCGTCCCCATAGAGTACGTTCACCCTGGGTTCCTTCTCCTTACTTTTATCGTGGAAGTATTATATTGACTGCTTTTATCAAGGACGTTTTATACGTCCTAAGAATTATTAAAAAATAATAATATTATGGGTATTAAAGTTTAATAAACTTGTTCAGATATTTATATGGTATAAATTCTCGAAATTCATGAACACACATGAAAAAAAAAAATAATTAAAAGTTGTTGGCTTGTTTTGGAGCATTAATAGGTCATGATAATAATTCTCACTGATTGTTGTAATAATTGTCTTTCGTAGATTAATAATTGGAATTATCGGAATAAAACAACTGGATTATTCGGGTTGATTTAAACCACGTTGGTTACGTATCTGCGCATGTGCACAAATGGGAAATTTAATTGTGCATCTGAAAGTTTCAAAATAATGATCAACAGAATTGTCATATATTCATACAATCCATCTTGAGTTAAAGTCAAGTATATACGTGGAGAGTACGACTTCAAATAAATGATGCTTGAAAAAGTACACGGATTTAGTTGTTCCGTCTGCGTTCAGATCTTTAATGCAATCAATTAAGTCATATTCCAGTTTTACACAACATGTGTTTTTTAAAACGAAAGTTAGAATATTTAAGTATGTTATTGCGATAATAGAGTCAAGCGCAAACGTGAATCTGCTGGTGTTTTACAAATCAAACGATGCGCCGTCTGTTGACAGAAATATCAATGAACAAACTAATGTCTGTTGACGGATTCCATTTCGAAAGTACTAAGTAGTTTTCATGTCGGTCATTGTCGGAATGTCCCCAATGATTGCCTTTATTGCCTTAATATGTTTCAAAGTTTTAGAAGTGATAAAAAACGGGACTTAACAACTGAATAGTCCAGCTCTTTACAGTTATTCGTCATTAAGGTACACACATTATCGAGGCTCGAGTTCGGAACCAGTAATTCGTTGCTGTCAATAGTTTTATTTTCATGCAAAATTTCAGAAAAGGGCTGTGTGACTCCTGACGGAAAATGCCATTCCTACCCTCATACTTTTGTGTAAAAATATTAGATGAAAAACACATATGATATATGGGTCAAGCACTTTAAATGAACGGGTTTGAAATGCTAAAAGAGTCAAGCGCACACGTGACTCTGTCAACTAACGTTGCATCGTTTGATGTGTAAAACACCAGCAGATTCACGTGTGCGCTTGACACTAAATTATCGCAATAACATAGCAAGGTCATCACCTGACATGACCGGTCAATCCTTGGCCTGACACATATCTGCATTGGATATATTTAGAATTTTTCAATATATGTTTATAATGAAAAACCCTAGTTTAAGCAAACCTGACTAAAATCTTGGTGGCCAGTTTTTTTTTTAAAGTTAACTATCTGCCTTTGACAGAAAACTTTCAAGTGAAACCAAATCAATTACTGTTATAATTGCTTGGCGAAATTGCATTGCATCAAGTTGACCATGCTGAGACGAATGTATGGAATTTAGTTATAGAAAATTTAATTTGAATCAACAGTATTTGCAGATTTTTATGTTAAGTATAGTGAGTTTTGGTTGAGTTGTGAGTATTATTATTTTTGGAAGAAAAAATACGTCGAAAGCAATAATGGGACAAAGCAGGCTGGGTTGGTGGGGGCTGCTTTTATGGTAATTCAAGTTACCTTTTATGCATCTTCTTCCACCTCAGAGCAATCAGCTCTTTGATTAAAGAATTTTCACAGACTTTATTACAATAATGTTCGTTAAAAAATTTAAAACATAGATATCTCTTTTTTTTAATGTTGTGCTAGCGTTTACTGTATAAAAAAACAACAACAACTTTACAATACAGAGAAAACCTGTATCACAAAGGTAGAAGGTCACGGTACTTGAATGTTCCATGAACTAATATCTTTATCTAATAATTCAGAAATAATAGCTAGCACTACATGCATTAGATGAATCCCCTATCTAAGTACAGTATTGTTAATTATAAAAGTACAAAAGTAAAACTGCGGATTCTCTATAAAATTTCATATGTTTAGAGTGAAACTACAAAAGGTTGCATAATCTTGAAGTCGAGCGACATTCTACTGATTGTACTTACCACTACTAGCACTTGAATGTTTTTTTGAAGTTCTATCGATTTCGTCGTTCATCTCATTAACAATGGATATGAGGTCATTTTTCTCATCATCAGATATCAATATGCCACCAGCTCTGTTTATATCTTTAGATAATGTAAGCATCCTACAACGCAGTAATCAACAATATAATGGTATAGTCGAGAAAAAAAAATATGTCATCCTGACAGCTTCATTGTAAAGCAGTACTAGTATTATTATAACTTTCAATTTTCCTTGATTTTTGGTCTCTGATTGAAGTTATATTGTAATAGTTTTGATTAAAAGTACAACTTCACTGTCAAAAATTTACATCTTTATACAGTAACTGACTATATCATTTTGTATAAAGCTGTAATATGATATTACCATAACAATACACATTTTTAAAGTATGAAGTATTGTATTGTAGTGTTATATTTGTTACCTTAATTTCAAATTGTCAGTGATCAGTGGTGTCAGCGAATCTGAAGATCATAAACGTGCACAGTAATCTATAGTTGATTGTACCTTGTCCGACTCGGCCATCTTAAATATTTTTGTTATAACTTTGTTTAGAAAAAAAACGCAGAACCATGCAGAAATTTCCATTGTTAAATGGTTTTTGATTGGTCAGTACAACTCCCAAAAGTATCTAGGTACTTCAAAGCAAATTGAAAAGTATTTGTATTCAGTTTAACTATTTCCATCTAGATAGTTAGTCATAGTAACTAGATACTTGTGCGAAGCATCTAGATACTTGTGTGAAGCATCTAGATACTTGTGCGATGCATCTAGATACTTGTGCGAAGCATCTAGGTACTTGTGCGAAGCATCTAGATACTTGTGCGAATCAACTAGATACTTGTGAGAACCATCTAGATACAAATTAAAAGTAACTAGATGCTTTCAAGAAGTATCTAGATGGTTGTTGAAAATATCTAAATGGAAAAAAGTATCTAGATGGTTCGCTAAAGTATCTAGATGTATCTTACAACCATCTATATACTTATACGAAGCATCTAGATACTTGTTGAAAGTATCTAGATGCTTTCAACAAGTATCTAGATGGAAAAACCAACTAGATGAAACCATCGCTATTTTGACATGAACGGCCACTCATACGATACGTTCCAGTATGGCGTCCAGTGTACCTTCCATTTCTTATAGTTATCCATTGTTAGAAGATTTTTTAGACACATCTACACTTAATATGTTTATTAGGAGGGCCCTCAGATTTATCATACTATACTGGAGTGACATTTTTATTACAGGAAAGGGATTATTTTACAAAAACAAGAGCAAAATGGCGATAAAGAAACTCGATCTCAATGAATTGACCACAAATATTTCTGTAAAAAAAATAATTTGTACTAAATCCCATTCTGCCATTTAGGACAAAAAGCTTTCAGTTTAGGACATGAATGGCAGATATGACCGTTCCTGGTAACTTAATGTATGTATGTTCAAATGTCTTGAGAAAATTTATACATGTAATCATAATGTTTGAAATATTTCAAGTGAAGTATCACTACCATGTGACTAAAAATCAATATAGTGATCAGCTATTTAGACTTTTTGTTTACCAAAATTATGACAAGGGAAACTTTTAATTGGTTTGCTCTGAAGTTTAAAAGATCGACATAGTCTTTTCAAGGGTGCAAATAACACCCATCCAGATCCTATTGTATTCTGTGTTATCAATGATTACTGACCTAATGTTATTAATTTTGTCTCCTTTGAGGGGTTGGAGAGGGTTTAAGGAACATGGAAATGGGGGATGTAGTGGTAAGAGGGAATCAAGGGAGGGTAGTTGGAGTCAGGGGGTGCAGGAACCAGGAAAAGAGGGGGAAGAAAAAATGGGATATGCTGGAAAAATTTCTTTGACCAATTTTCATCTGGGAGTAAGAAGGGAGGGAAGTGGGAATCAGGTATCCCCAATGTTCACCCTTATTTCATCAACCCAGTTTTACAAATACTGTATGATGATTTAGACAAGCGGGAAAATATGATCTATCAATTCTGTATGGTCAATGGTCAGTCATTGATTATTGATCTCATGTCATTATATTCAATTAGAAAATTAAAATAGGCGTTTTAGGAACTTTTTATATTTTATTTTGCAGCAAGCTATTCGTGATGCCTATAGACATTACGCTACAGAAAACAATTTTGTCTGGACATGTAAAACAGCAGCTGGTACTATTTTGAAGTAAGTTTTGATAAAACAATTGCAAGTTAAAAAAATAAATGTGAAGCCACTTCGACGTTTCATAAAAAAAAAAAACTATTTATAGTAGTAGAATAGTGGAATGTAATTTCATCCTTATTTTCCAAATAGAAAAACAAAAAGGGTCAATTTCATTGTTTTATATGTTTTTTACGGGACGTATTATGGTTTAACGTTGTCCGTCCGTCTGTCCGTCCGTCTATCTTCCGTCCGTCTGTCCGTCCATCCGTCCTTTCGTCGTCAACATGTCGGACAATAACTCAAAAACGCTTTAACCAAATTGCATGCAACTTTGGTGAATTGTTTATATCTATTGACGTGAGCTCCCTTTCGATTTTTATAAATTTTAGATTTTACGTTTCCGAGTTATAGGGTGTTATTCATTGAAAAAAGGGGATTTTCCAGTTTTCGGACAAGAACTCAAAAAGGCTATGATCAGTTTTCATGAAACTATGTTGAATTGTTTATATCTATTGACGTGAGCTGCCATTCGATTTTTATAAATTTTAGATTTAACGTTTCCAAGTTATGGGGTTTTATTCATTAAAAAAGGGGGATTTTCCCTTTTTCAGACAATAACTCAAAAATGTTTTGAACAGTTTTCATGAAACTTTGGTGATTTGTTTATATCTATTGACGTGAGCTCTCTTTCGACTTTAATAAATTTTAGATTTTACGTATCCGAGTTATGGGGTTTTATTCATTAAAAAAATGGTGATTTTCCAATTTTCGGACAATAACTCAAAAGTGCTTTGAGCAGTTTTCATGAAACTTTGGTGACTGGTTTATATCTATCAAAATAACCTCCATTTAGTTTTTTTTTTATAAATTTGTGATATGACATTGAGTAGTTATGAAACTTTATTCTTTGAAAAAGCGACGGGAGTATAATGCGCTCATGGCGCAGCTCTTTATTTGTCATACTGGGATGAAGGTCACAAAAAAAAAAAAAAATGAAATATAGCTATTTCAATTTGACTAAATGTATGAAATGGCTGAGTTTAAGTAAAACAAAATAGCTTGAAAATGCATGTAGAAATTAATTGCAACACCATATCCTTAGGACAAATAAATTATGGTTAGATTGTATTGCAAGTGTTTATGCTTAAACAAAATATGCTGTTGTTGTAGTAGTTACATAACTTTGACAACATTTAGCTGAGTCTAAGGAATATAGAACTCAGTTTTTCTAGTTTTTAGTTTTTTTTTAAATACTGTTGAAAGTTGAGAACCTGCCAATATAAAATAAGGAGATGCAGTTGAGACAACTATCCAACAGAGTCCAAACGAAGCGAATTTTAGCAACAATACGTTACCATAAAGCCTTAATCCATGAGCAAAACCCATACCATATAGCTTTAAAAGGCCCCAGCATGAACAAATGTGAAACAATTCGAATGAAAAAGGTCCTGATTTATGACCAAAAAAAAAAATGAAAAAAACAAAAAAAAAAAACAAATGTGAGACAGTAGCAAAAGACAACTATTGAATAACAGGCTCCCGAATTTTGACAGGCACATATAGAAAGTAAAGTTAAAAAATCAAAAATGTTTATATATATATATATTAGTTACTAGACTATGATTATATAAATTGGGTTTAAACTGGTATTTCCTCAAACCATTGACGTTTTTTTTCAATACGTAATTGCTTGTCCAATTTATATTAACTTTTTCTGTTATATTAAGAGATACCTCTTGAGAAAATAAAGATATGTCTGAGGCTATATGTGTGTATGTCAAAGGCCAATATCCCACAATAGAAGAAGATGTTAACTTTATCAAAAGTAAGTGCATGTATTGAAAAATAATTATGCAAATTTAATGTGACAAAGATATGAATGGTATATTTAGGTGGTTTTTTGTCTCGCGTGAGACAAAAGTCACAGTATGCGAGACATAGGTACTACTATCTGGCAGTAGCGGCAGGGGCGGAGATGTAAACTATTTGTATAAAGATTTATATTTCAGAAGGTAGAAGACCTGGATGCTTCATATCTTGTATGCAGATACCTAATGTTATGAAATTTCCATCTGTCATATGTCCATTGTCCTTGACCTCATTTTCATGGTTCAGCAACTACTTGAAAAAAAAAAACTATAGTTTTTTTGTGATTTGAATTTCTCATTTCTTATGAGTAATAGGATAACTATATTTGGTATACGGGTTTCTTGCAACATCTACATGTCCGTTAGACAGGGTTCACCTGACCTGGTCCTCATTTCATGGATCAGTGATCAAGGTTAAAGTTATGTGATTAGGTCCATTTCTCAACTTCTATAAGCAGTAGGTCAACTATATGTGGTGTATGGAATGACTGTAATGGGTACATGTCAGCCTGGCAGGTTTTCATCTGACCAAGTTTTTGTGTTTTGGTCTGTTTTTCAAATACTAACAGTAATAGGTCAGCTATTATAGTTTGTGTATGGAATAACTGTAAGGTGTACATGTCTGTCTAGCAGGTATAATCTGACCTTGACCCCATTTTCATGGTTCATTGCTCAATGTTATTAAGTGTTTGTGTTTTGGTCTGTTTTTCAATTACCATAAGCAACAGGTCAACTATATTTGGTGTTTAAAAAAATTGTAAGGTGTATATATGTCTGTCTGACAGGATTTATCTGACCTTCACCTCATTCTCATAGATCTTTAAAAATGTTAAGTTTATGTGATACTTTTAGTAAAACCTTTATCTTTAAGACTTTCAAATTTTTATTTAACTTGTGATATCTGGTCATTTCTCAGCACCACTTTTGTAAAAACTTTTGACCATCTAATCCTTCGTTTACATAATAAGGGAAACAAATATTTCAGGACAATAACAAAAAAAAAAAAAACAAATAATTTTTTATTTGAATGGATAAGCCAAACCTGACATAGGAGGACAATGATTGGCTTATTTTCTGTTTGAAATTTTCAATAGTTAAACAAATATCATTATTATTGTATATTTAAGTATTAGTAAAAGGGAAGTAATCCAATATCTGATTGCACAAGTTATATTGTATACTGATTGACCACTTTAAAATACCTCTTATCTATATTGATACTCTTCAGTAAACTATTTGTCAAATGAAAAATAAATCAGAATACTTTATATTGTGATTTTTAGTGAAATTGAAAAAGACAAAAAACACAGTAACGTACATGTACATTATATTCACTTTTCAGCTGGTATTGAGATATATTTCATTACCATAAAAAGAGAAGCCAAATATGGAGGCGGATGGAAAAAGGGCATTGCACATCAGAAAAATGTCTTATATTGGAGAAAGAGCAATACATTTTTGAACATCTCATTAAATTATGCATCGAATGGAACCTCTCGCAAATGATTTCTGTATTCACTTTGGTTTTTAATATTTGATAGATATCTCTTTTTTTTACAGTACAGTTGTTTAAAAAAATTGTTTTGTTTTAAATTATAATGACTAAGTACATATGGTAATAGCTGTATTCTGCACAGTAAAACCAGACAAAGTAGAGGTTTGTTAATATAAGAGAAAAATCAAACTGATAGATTTCGAATTAACAAAATATTTGGGTTTTGATGATATCCCGATTCATGAAGTAGTCACAAAATGTGTTGTTCCCCGCACGATGCATTGCGGAGGACATAGAAATACGGGGTGTCTGTTTGTCCGTCTATCTGTTCAGTCTTGCTAGCGCTCTCACAAGTTCAAATCTAGCCAGAATATTCGAAAACTTATATCATCGGTTAATATCAGCATTGTCTCAGACAAGTTCGAAAGTCAGTGTCGATTAACAATTTTTAAAAGAGTTATGCCATTAAAAGAGTTATGCCATTAAAAGAGTTATGCCATTAAAAGAGTTATATGCCATTAAAAGAGTTATGCCATTAAAAGAGTTATGCCGTTAAAAGATTTATGCCCCCTGAGAAATATTAATTATAAGGAAAACTGTATTGTTAGTGCTTTATGTCTAAAATTATCGCCAGATTTTGATGACACTTATATCATAGGTTTATAAAAGCAATGTCTTGGAAGTTGGACAGGTTCATAAATCGGTGCTATTGAACAGTTTTTTTAAGGACTTATGTCCCTTGGAATTAATAGTTTAATGGAAAATTGCATTGTAAGTGCTCTCATGTGTACAATTATCGCCAGATTTTGATGACACTTATATCATAGGTTTATATAAGCAATGTCTTGGAAGTTGGACAGGTTCATAAATCGGTGCAATTGAACAGTTTTTTAAGCACTTATGTCCCTTGGAATTAATAGTTTAATGGAAAATTGCATTGTAAGTGCTCTCATGTGTACAATTATCGCCAGATTTTGATGACACTTATATCATAGGTTTATATAAGCAATGTCTTGGAAGTTGGACAGGTTCATAAATCAGTGCTATTGAACAGTTTTTTAAGGACTTATGTCCCTTGGAATTAATAGTTTAATGGAAAATTGCATTGTAAGTGCTCTCATTTGTACAATTATTGCCAGATTTTGATGACACTTATATCATAGGTTTATATAAGCAATGTCTTGGAAGCTGGACAGGTTCATAAATCAGTGCTATTGAACAGTTTTTTAAGGACTTATGTCCCTTGGAATTATAGTTTAATGGAAAATTGCATTGTAAGTGCTCTCATGTGTACAATTATCGCCAGATTTTGATGACACTTATATCATAGGTTTATATAAGCAATGTCTTGGAAGTTGGACAGGTTCATAAATCAGTGCTATTGAACAGTTTTTTAAGGACTTATGTCCCTTGGAATTAATAGTTTAATGGAAAATTGCATTGTAAGTGCTCTCATGTGTACAATTATCGCCAGATTTTGATGACACTTATATCATAGGTTTATATAAGTAATGTCTTGGAAGTCGGACAGGTTCATAAATCAGTGCTATTGAACAATTTTTTAAGGACTTATGTCCCTTGGAATTAATAGTTTAATGGAAAATTGCATTGTAAGTGCTCTCATGTGTACAATTATCGCCAGATTTTGATGACACTTATATCATAGGTTTATATTTTAGAATGTCTTGGACAATTTCGAAAATCAGTCCCTATCAATTTCTATTGCAGCTGAATTTCGTGCAGAGCAAGGACTACAATAATAATCATACCTTCAAGCAATTCGTTAATTTTAAAGCTTCCATAAGATAACTTTGGGGCACTCATTAGCATATTTTAAAATATATGATTTTTTCTACACATGCATAATTAAGAGTTACAATTACTGCATGCAGAAAATTATGCTTCTGTCTCATTAGATATTACAAGTCTATTATAGTCTAAATTAAAAACAAATTAAATTTTATTTTTATTACAGAAACTGCAAAATAAAATTGAGAATGGAAATGGCGAATATGTCCAAGCGACATCAACCGGACCAAAGAGCAGATAACAGCAGAAGGCCACAATGGGTCTTCAACGCAGCGAGAAAATCCTGAACCCGGAGGTGGTCCTCAGCTGGCCCTTAATAAAAATGTGTACTAGTTCAGTGAACATGGACGTCATACTAAACTCCAAAACATATAAATGAACTAAAATTAAAAAAACATACAGAGACTCCTGACTTGGGACAGGCGCAAAAATGCGGCGGGGTTAAATATGTTTTGTGAGATCTCAACCCTCCCCCTATACCTCTAGCCAATAAAGAATAAAGAAACACACAGCAATACGCACAGTAAAACTCAGTTTAAAAGAAGTCCGAGTCCGATGTCAGAATAGGTAACAAAAGAAACTAAGCAAAATGACAATGATACATAAATTAACAAAGGACTACTAGCAGTTACTGACATGTCAGCTCTAGACTTCAATTAAACTGATTGAAAGATTGAAAGTCTGAATTAAAAACAAATTAAAACTTCTTTTTATTACAGAAACTGCAAAATAGAATTAAAGCTCTGCGTGCAAAGAAACTGCCGATCGTGGAGGAGGAAAAGATCATGAAGGTCATGAAGATAGATTGCATGTCCAGTGAGGAAAGGAATTCCAAAGATGAAACTCTCCTCATCACAATTAATATTTCAGGTAGGACTTATTTGTTGTTTGTGTTTGGTGATTTTTTTTAATCTTTTTAATCAACAACAAACATATAACACATTATCTAAATCAATTGGTCAATGGGAGATAACCTCTATGTAATCAATTGACATAATGTTCTCTCTATTGAAGAATTGATGAACACATCTATCTCAATAAACTTATAGGTTTTGTAAAATTGTCCTAGTATATTTAATATTTGATACATTTGCGCTTAAAATTACATAATCTAGTTGATAATATTTATTTGGTGTGGTATTTTGTTCAATTGTGAATATTTGAGAATTTATTTTTTGTTAAATAATGTCTTACTTGCATACCACATTTGGAATATAACTGTAAGAAAGAAATACCCATAAGATTTACTTGTCTTGTTGTCAGTTTGCTGTCGACTTAATAGTTTCAATATGTCCCTATGGTATATCCTACGTCTTTTTTTTAAAAAGCTGTTTGTATTATCTGTCATGCTAAAGTTAATTTTTTCGTTTGTAAAACAAGATTTCCATAGCATTGATTTAACTACATATTTCATATTTGTTGGTGTGCTGGTCAGTTTACCCGTGAATTAAGGAAAGTGACAGTGTTGTCCTAAACTAGCATAATAACTAATGACATTGATAAAAATGTCAAAAATATCAAATACGCCCTTCTACATGTATGGTCTCTTCAGTAATATATTTGCTCGTGGTCAAAGTATTTGAAAATCCTAAAATCCAATAAAAACCTGTAACAAATTATTATTTTGCCAAACAATGTGATAATATGATCAATTTCTATACCATAACAATGTTAAAATAATATTAAAATCGATAGAATTGGTTTTAATTATCTATTATTGTAATCATGATAAGTATAATAATGACATTATAACAGTAACTATAGACGGAGAAGGAAGAAGTTACATGTTATAGATTTACTGTAACATCTGTCTAAAAAATTACAATCAGGAAGAGTTATTCCTAACCAATGAAAGTGTATCGTGTATATTGATTTGATTTCTTTCTTACTATTCTTGTCACGTAGTCGTTAAAAAAATTCACATTTTATAGATACCATTAATTATAATCTTAGTATGGGGTCCGTCATTCGGAGGTTTGATTTATTTATGTTAACTTACGTAAATATTTAATTTCGTTAATTGGGAAAGTCTGCATATAGGCCTCTAGAAAATATATACTTCGTTGAACAATTCAATTCTTGGCTGATCAATAACAACGAAATCCCCGAAAATTGGTAACCCATGAATACATATGAACCCACAGTTGTTTGAATAATAAAGTTTTGACATGTATTTACCTGTACCGAGTTGTAATACCTAATAGTATGCTTTTTACAAATGAGAAATGCATTATATCTCACGCTCTCTATATTTCTACATAGTGTTTGCGTTATTTGTGGTTGATTAACATCAGTAACAAACAAGAGTATGGTATTATGTTTCTGATGCTGAGGATTAACTTTTTACCAGTACTTTTAATCAAGAAACTGACAAAAATATGTTTACAAGTCAAGCATACTTTATTGTATGCGTAGGAAGTCCTACGTTGTCACATCTTGTAAATTGTCACATCTGCAGAAAAGACAAACAATTAACATAACTTATTAGTTGAAATATCTTGAATTGAGAGATATGACATATAGAACAAACAACAATCAAAGGCAAATCATGATTTATTTCATGTTCTTCTTTTTTACAATTTCTGCAGGTAAGAATTCATTTTATTTGGTAATTATAGGATGGTCTATTTGTATATAAGATAAATAGACATTATTCAAATGTTTTTCCCTTTCCTTTTGAGTCTATTAAAAAATGTTTAAATGATAAAAACTAAACAAAGGACGGTACTTCGCATTTTGGCGTCACTAGTAGACTAAAATACTTTAATAAAGTTCATTCGAAGTATCAGTTTGATTAATAGTGCTATGCAATAAGTTGAATAACTTTAACATGTTTAAAAGGTATATTCTTCTGTAAAGATCATAAAATGAACATGCTTCATCGCTAAACATGCTAAAAGCATAAACAATCATCATCATTGGCCAACTAAAAATAAAACGTGTTCACTTGGCGACAATTCCAAGAAACTAACATCTCCATTATTCATAATATTTATACAATAAAAAATACAAAAATATGGATCTGGTTCGTTCAAGTGATGGACAACTAAACAGAAAATGCCTCCAGTTGTCAGTATCCCTACAATTTCATATCGGGCAGAGGTTGTCTCGATCATTTACATGACACTACTTTAGATTTCAAAACTGATTATGCAGTTTTGTAAGACATATTTTCTGTCATGTTGTATAATTTTCGGTCTAAAATGTGTTTACTTAACATTTCGTTACTGTTCAAAACTGTATATTAAACTGAAATTGACTAATACCATCCGTGTACATATAAGCCAAACATTTATCATTTGATTTAGGAACAATTGCAATTTAAAGGTAACTTTTTTAAAAAGAAAAAGCTTTTGATGTCTTTATTAAAAGGTTTGAAATTCAAATTTTCACGAAATTTAATCTTTCGATTTCGAAAGGATATCA
>CM029602.1:16877452-16977452 GCA_017311375.1 Mytilus coruscus | reverse complement strand
GTGGCTAAAATTCTACAAAAAAAAAAAAAAAAAAAAAAAAAACAATCTTTGGTGATATCAACACCAATAGAACAGACATAGTATAGAAGAACTAGTCATGCTAGTATTAAGTAAATTTTTCGTTATGGACTTAAATCCTTTTGACCAGAAGATAGTACATTTAACCTTTGTACTTACTATTCATTGATTATTAAAAACAAACTTGGCGTGTCTTCTGCTCCTCATACTTTGCAGCAATTGTCTAAAGGCATTAATGTAGCCTTAATATCCTTTCGAAATCGAAAAATTAAATTTCGTGAAAATTTGAATTTCAAACCATATCAAGAAATGACTTTTTAATAAAGACTTCAAAAGCTTTTTCCTTTTAAAAAATGTTACCTTTAAATTGCAATTGTTCCTAAATCAAATGATAAATGTTTGGCTTATATGTACACGGATGGTATTAGTCAATTTCAGTTTAATATACAGTTTTGAACAGTAACGAAATGTTAAGTTAACAAATTTTAGACCGAAAATTATACAACATAACAGAAAAGTATGTCTTACAAAACTGCATAATCAGTTTGTAAATCTAATTGGCGGTAGTGTCATGTAAATGATCGAGACAATCTCTGCCCGATATGAAATTGTAGGGATACTGACAACTGGAGGCATTTTCTGTTTAGTTGTCCATCACTTGAACGAACCAGATCCATATTTTTGTATTTTTTATTGTATAAATATTATGAATAATGGAGATGTTAGTTTCTTGGAATTGTCGCCAAGTGAACACGTTTTATTTTTAGTTGGCCAATGATGATGATTGTTTATGCTTTTAGCATGTTTAGCGATGAAGCATGTTCATTTTAGGATCTTTACAGAAGAATATACCTTTTAAACATGTTAAAGTTATTCAACTTATTGCATAGCACTATTAATCAAACTGATACTTCGAATGAACTTTATTAAAGTATTTTAGTCTACTAGTGACGCCAAAATGCGAAGTACCGTCCTTTGTTTAGTTTTTATCATTTAAACATTTTTTAAAAGACTCAAAAGTAAAGGGGAAAAACATTTGAATAATGTCTATTTATCTTATATACAAATAGACCATCCTATAATTACCAAATAAAATGAATTCTTACCTGCAGAAATTGTAAAAAAGAAGAACATGAAATAAATCATGATTTGCCTTTGATTGTTGTTTGTTCTATACGTCATATCTCTCTCAATTCAAGATATTTCAACTAATAAGTTATGTTAATTGTTTGTCTTTTCTGCAGATGTGACAATTTACAAGATGTGACAACGTAGGACTTCCTACGCATACAATAAAGTATGCTTGACTTGTAAACATATTTTTTGTCAGTTTCTTGATTAAAAGTACTGGTAAAAAGTTAATCCTCAGCATCAGAAACATAATACCATACTCTTGTTTGTTACTGATGTTAATCAACCACAAATAACGCAAACACTATGTAGAGATATAGAGAGCGTGAGATATAATGCATTTCTCATTTGTAAAAGCATACTATTAGGTATTACAACTCGGTACAGGTAAATACATGTCAAAACTTTATTATTCAAACAACTGTGGGTTCATATGTATTCATGGGTTACCAATTTTCGGGGATTTCGTTGTTATTGATCAGCCAAGAATTGAATTGTTCAACGAAGTATATATTTTCTAGAGGCCTATATGCAGACTTTCCCAATTAACGAAATTAAATATTTACGTAAGTTAACATAAATAAATCAAACCTCCGAATGACGGACCCCATACTAAGATTATAATTAATGGTATCTATAAAATGTGAATTATAGTTTTAACGACTACGTGACAAGAATAGTAAGAAAGAAATCAAATCAATATACACGATACACTTTCATTGGTTAGGAATAACTCTTCCTGATTGTAATTTTTTAGACAGATGTTACAGTAAATCTATAACATGTAACTTCTTCCTTCTCCGTCTATAGTTACTGTTATAATGTCATTATTATACTTATCATGATTACAATAATAGATAATTAAAACCAATTCTATCGATTTTAATATTATTTTAACATTGTTATGGTATAGAAATTGATCATATTATCACATTGTTTGGCAAAATAATAATTTGTTACAGGTTTTATTGGATTTTAGGATTTTCAAATACTTTGACCACGAGCAAATATATTACTGAAGAGACCATACATGTAGAAGGGCGTATTTGATATTTTTGACATTTTTATCAATGTCATTAGTTATTATGCTAGTTTAGGACAACACTGTCACTTTCCCATAATTCACGGGTAAACTGACCAGCACACCAACAAATATGAAATATGTAGTTAAATCAATGCTATGGAAATCTTGTTTTACAAACGAAAAAATTAACTTTAGCATGACAGATAATACAAACAGCTTTTTTAAAAAAAAAAAGACGTAGGATATACCATAGGGACATATTGAAACTATTAAGTCGACAGCAAACTGACAACAAGACAAGTAAATCTTATGGGTATTTCTTTCTTACAGTTATATTCCAAATGTGGTATGCAAGTAAGACATTATTTAACAAAAAATAAATTCTCAAATATTTACAATTGAACAAAATACCACACCAAATAAATATTATCAACTAGATTATGTAATTTTAAGCGCAAATGTATCAAATATTAAATATACTAGGACAATTTTTACAAAAACCAATAAGTTTATTGAGATAGATGTGTTCATCAATTCTTCAATAGAGAGAACATTATGTCAATTGATTACATAAAGGTTATCTCCCATTGACCAATTGATTTAGATAATGTGTTATATGTTTGTTGTTGATTAAAAAGATTAAAAAAAATCACCAAACACAAACAACAAATAAGTCCTACCTGAAATATTAATTGTGATGAGGAGAGTTTCATCTTTGGAATTCCTTTCCTCACTGGACATGCAATCTATCTTCATGACCTTTATGATCTTTTCCTCCTCCACGATCGGCAGTTTCTTTGCACGCAGAGCTTTAATTCTATTTTGCAGTTTCTGTAATAAAAGAAGTTATAATTTGTTTTAATTCAGACTTTCAATCTTTCAATCAGTTTAATTGAGGTCTAGAGCTGACATGTCAGTAACTGCTAGTAGTCCTTCGTTAATTTATGTATCATTGTCATTTTGCTTAGTTTCTTTTGTTACCTATTCTGACATCGGACTCGGACTTCTTTTAAACTGAGTTTTACTGTGCGTATTGCTGTGTGTTTCTTTATTCTTTATTGGCTAGAGGTATAGGGGAGGGTTGAGATCTCACAAAACATATTTAACCCCGCCGCATTTTGCGCCTGTCCCAAGTCAGGAGTCTCTGGCCTTTGTTAGTCTTGTATGTTTTTTAATTTTAGTTCATTTATATGTTTTGAGTTTAGTATGACGTCCATGTTCACTGAACTAGTACACATTTTTATTAAGGGCCAGCTGAGGACCACCTCCGGGTTCAGGAATTTTTCGCTGCGTTGAAGACCCATTGGTGGCCTTCTGCTGTTATCTGCTCTTTGGTCCGGTTGATGTCTCTTGGACATATTCCCATTTCCATTCTCAATTTTATTTTGCAGTTTCTGTAATAAAATAAAATTTAATTTGTTTTAATTTAGACTATAATAGACTTGTAATATCTAATGAGACAGAAGCATAATTTTCTGCATGCAGTAATTGTAACTCTTAATTATGCAGTTGTAGAAAAATCATATATTTTAAAATATGCTAATGAGTGCCCCAAAGTTATCTTATGGAAGCTTTAAAATTAACGAATTGCTTAAAGGTATGATTATTATTGTAGTCCTTGCTCTGCACGAAATTCAGCTGCAATAGAAATTGATAGGGACTGATTTTCGAAATTGTCCAAGACATTCTAAAATATAAACCTATGATATAAGTGTCATCAAAATCCGGCGATAATTGTACACATGAGAGCACTTACAATGCAATTTTCCATTAAACTATTAATTCCAAGGGACATAAGTCCTTAAAAATTGTTCAATAGCACTGATTTATGAACCTGTCCAACTTCCAAGATATTTCTAATATAAACCTATGATATAAGTGTCATCAAAATCTGGCGATAATTGTACACATGAGAGTACTTACAATGCAATTTTCCATTAAACTATTAATTCCAAGGGACATAAGTTCTTAAAAAGTGTTCAATAGCACTGATTTATGAACCTGTCCAACTTCCAAGACATTGCTTATATAAACCTATGATATAAGTGTCATCAAAATCTGGCGATAATTGTACACATGAGAGCACTTACAATGCAATTTTCCATTAAACTATTAATTCCAAGGGACATAAGTCCTTAAAAACTGTTCAATAGCACTGATTTATGAACCTGTCCAACTTCCAAGACGTTGCTTATATAAACCTATGATATAAGTGTCATCAAAATCTGGCGATAATTGTACACATGAGAGCACTTACAATGCAATTTTCCATTAAACTATTAATTCCAAGGGACATAAGTCCTTAAAAACTGTTCAATAGCACTGATTTATGAACCTGTCCAACTTCCATGACATTGCTTATATAAACCTATGATATAAGTGTCATCAAAATCTGCCAATAATTGTACAAATGAGAGCACTTACAATGCAATTTTCCATTAAACTATTAATTCCAAGGGACATAAGTCCTTAAAAACTGTTCAATAGCACTAATTTATGAACCTGTCCAGCTTCCAAGACATTGCTTATATAAACCTATGATATAAGTGTCATCAAAATCTGGCAATAATTGTACAAATGAGAGCACTTACAATGCAATTTTCCATTAAACTATTAATTCCAAGGGACATAAGTCCTTAAAAACTGTTCAATAGCACTGATTTATGAACCTTCCCAACCTCCAAGACATTGCTTATATAAACCTATGATATAAGTGTCATCAAAATCTGGCGATAATTGTACACATGAGAGCACTTACAATGCAATTTTCCATTAAACTATTAATTCCAAGGGACATAAGTCCTTAAAAACTGTTCAATAGCATTGATTTATGAACCTGTCCAACTTCCAAGACATTGCTTATATAAACCTATGATATAAGTGTCATCAAAATCTGGCGATAGTTGTACACATGAGAGCACTTACAATGCAATTTTCCATTAAACTATTAATTCCAAGGGACATAAGTCCTTAAAAACTGTTCAATAGCACTGATTTATGAACCTTTCCAACTTCCAAGACATTGCTTATATAAACCTATGATATAAGTGTCATCATAATCTGGCGATAATTGTACACATGAGAGCACTAACAATGCAATTTTCCATTAAACTATTAATTCATAGGGACATAAGTCCTTAAAAACTGTTCAATAGCACTGATTTATGAACCTGTCCAACTTCCAAGACATTGCTTATATAAACCTATGATGTAAGTGTCATCAAAATCTGCCAATAATTGTACATATGAGAGCACTTACAATGCAATTTTCCATTAAACTATTAATTCCAAGGGACATAAGTCCTTAAAAACTGTTCAATAGCACTGCTTATGAACCTTTCCAACATCCAAGACATTGCTTATATAAACCTATGATATAAGTGTCATCAAAATCTGGCGATAATTGTACACATGAGAGCACTTACAATGCAATTTTCCATTAAACTATTAATTCCAAGGGACATAAGTCCTTAAAAACTGTTCAATAGCACCGATTTATGAACCTGTCCAACTTCCAAGACATTGCTTATATAAACCTATAAGTGTCATCAAAATCTGGCGATAATTTTACACATGAGAGCACTTACAATGCAATTTTCCATTAAACTATTAATTCCAAGGGACATAAGTCCTTAAAAACTGTTCAATAGCACTGATTTATGAACCTGTCCAACTTCCAAGACATTGCTTATATAAACCTATGATATAAGTGTCATCAAAATCTGGCGATAATTGTACACATGAGAGCACTTACAATACAATTTTCCATTAAACTATTAATTCATAGGGACATAAGTTCTTAAAAACTGTTCAATAGCACTGATTTATGAACCTGTCCAACTTCCATGACATTGCTTATATAAACCTATGATATAAGTGTCATCAAAATCTGGCGATAATTGTACACATGAGAGCACTTACAATGCAATTTTCCATTAAACTATAATTCCAAGGGACATAAGTCCTTAAAAAAACTGTTCAATAGCACTGATTTATGAACCTTTCCAACTTCCAAGACATTGCTTATATAAACCTATGATATAAGTGTCATCAAAATCTGGCGATAATTGTACACATGAGAGCACTTACAATGCAATTTTCCATTAAACTATTAATTCCAAGGGACATAAGTCCTTAAAAACTGTTCAATAGTACTGATTTATGAACCTGTCCAACTTCCAAGACATTGCTTATATAAACCTATGATATAAGTGTCATCAAAATCTGGCGATAATTGTACACATGAGAGCACTTACAATGCAATTTTCCATTAAACTATTAATTCCAAGGGACATAAGTCCTTAAAAAACTGTTCAATAGCACTGATTTATGAACCTGTCCAACTTCCAAGACATTGCTTATATAAACCTATGATATAAGTGTCATCAAAATCTGGCGATAATTGTACACATGAGAGCACTTACAATGCAATTTTCCATTAAACTATTAATTCCAAGGGACATAAGTCCTTAAAAACTGTTCAATTGCACCGATTTATGAACCTGTCCAACTTCCATGACATTGCTTATATAAACCTATGATATAAGTGTCATCAAACTCTGGCGATAATTGTACACATGAGAGCACTTACAATGCAATTTTCCATTAAACTATTAATTCCAAGGGACATAAGTCCTTAAAAACTGTTCAAAAGCACCGATTTATGAACCTGTCCAACTTCAAGACATTGCTTTTATAAACCTATGATATAAGTGTCATCAAACTCTGGCGATAATTTTAGACATAAAGCACTAACAATACAGTTTTCCTTATAATTAATATTTCTCAGGGGGCATAAATCTTTTAACGGCATAACTCTTTTAATGGCATAACTCTTTTAATGGCATATAACTCTTTTAATGGCATAACTCTTTTAATGGCATAACTCTTTAATGGCATAACTCTTTTAAAATTGTTAATCGACACTGACTTTCGAACTTGTCTGAGACAATGCTGATATTAACCGATGATATACGTTTTCGAAAATTCTGGCTAGATTTGAACTTGTGAGAGCGCTAGCAAGACTGAACAGATAGACGGACAAACAGACACCCTGTATTTCTATGTCCTCCGCAATGCATCGTGCGGGGAACAACACATTTTGTGACTACTTCATGAATCGGGATATCATCAAAACCCAAATATTTTGTTAATTCAAAATCTATCAGTTTGATTTTTCTCTTATATTAACAAACCTCTACTTTGTCTGGTTTTACTGTGCAGAATACAGCTATTACCATATGTACTTAGTCATTATAATTTAAAACAAAACAATTTTTTAAACAACTGTACTGTAAAAAAGATATCTATCAAATATTAAAACGAAAGTGAATACAGAAAACATTTGCGAGAGGTTCCATTCGATGCACAATTTAATGAGATGTTCAAAATGTATTGCTCTTTCTCCAATATAAGACATTTTTCTGATGTGCAATGCCCTTTTTCCATCCGCCTCCATATTTGGCTTCTCTTTTATGGTAATGAAATATATCTCAATACCAGCTGAAAAGTGAATATAATGTACATGTACGTTACTGTGTTTTTGTCTTTTTCAATTTCACTAAAATCATAATATAAAGTATTCTGATTTATTTTTCATTTGACAAATAGTTTACTGAAGAGTATCAATATAGATAAGAGGTATTTTAAAGTGGTCAATCAGTATACAATATAACTTGTGCAATCAGATATTGGATTACTTCCTTTACTAATACTTAAATATACAATAATAATGATATTTGTTTAACTATTGAAAATTTCAAACAGAAAATAAGCCAATCATTGTCCTCCTATGTCAGGTTTGGCTTATCCATTCAAATAAAAATTATTTTGTTTTTTTTTTTTTTGTTGTTATTGTCCTGAAATATTTGTTTCCTTATTATGTAAACGAAGGATTAGATGGTCAAAAGTTTTTACAAAAGTGGTGCTGAGAAATGACCAGATATCACAAGTTAAATACAGAAGTTATCTCATACAAAGATTTAAATGCTTTGATAATTAACAGACTAAAATTTCATTCAAGAGTGCATACACTGAAATGTGTCGCCTGCTTGACTGATCATTGATTTTATGTTGAAAGTCTTAAAGATAAAGGTTTTACTAAAAGTATCACATTAACTTAACATTTTAAAGATCTATGAGAATGAGGTGAAGGTCAGATAAATCCTGTCAGACAGACATATATACACCTTACAATTTTTTAAACACCAAATATAGTTGACCTGTTGCTTATGGTAATTGAAAACAGACCAAAACACAAACACTTAATAACATTGAGCAATGAACCATGAAAATGGGGTCAAGGTCAGATTATACCTGCTAGACAGACATGTACACCTTACAGTTATTCCATACACAAACTATAATAGCTGACCTATTACTGTTAGTATTTGAAAAACAGACCAAAACACAAAAACTTGGTCAGATGAAAACCTGCCAGGCTGACATGTACCCATTACAGTCATTCCATACACCACATATAGTTGACCTACTGCTTATAGAAGTTGAGAAATGGACCTAATCACATAACTTTAACCTTGATCACTGATCCATGAAATGAGGACCAGGTCAGGTGAACCCTGTCTGACGGACATGTAGATGTTGCAAGGAACCCGTATACCAAATATAGTTATCCTATTACTCATAAGAAATGAGAAATTCAAATCACAAAAAAACTATAGTTTTTTTTTTTCAAGTAGTTGCTGAACCATGAAAATGAGGTCAAGGACAATGGACATATGACAGATGGAAATTTCATAACATTAGGTATCTGCATACAAGATATGAAGCATCCAGGTCTTCTACCTTCTGAAATATAAATCTTTGTACAAATAGTTTACATCTCCGCCCCTGCCGCTACTGCCAGATAGTAGTACCTATGTCTCGCATACTGTGACTTTTGTCTCACGCGAGACAAAAAACCACCTAAATATACCATTCATATCTTTGTCACATTAAATTTGCATAATTATTTTTCAATACATGCACTTACTTTTGATAAAGTTAACATCTTCTTCTATTGTGGGATATTGGCCTTTGACATACACACATATAGCCTCAGACATATCTTTATTTTCTCAAGATGTATCTCTTAATATAATAGAAAAAGTTAATATAAATTGGACAAGCAATTACGTATTGAAAAAAAACGTCAATGGTTTGAGGAAATACCAGTTTAAACCCAATTTATATAATCATAGTCTAGTAACTAATTTTCAATCATTCAGTAGGCATCTTGTATCATAAAATGTTGATTAATTTTGACTAACTGCATCATCAAAATGATTTTTTTTAATGTTGTATATATATATATATATATATATATATATAAACATTTTTGATTTTTTAACTTTACTTTCTATATGTGCCTGTCAAAATTCGGGAGCCTGTTATTCAGTAGTTGTCTTTTGCTACTGTCTCACATTTGTTTTTTTTTTTTTTTTTTTTTTCATTTTTTGTTTTGTCATAAATCAGGACCTTTTTCATTTGAATTGTTTCACTTTTGTTCAGTCTGGGGCCTTTTAAAGCTATATGGTATGGGTTTTGCTCATGGATTAAGGTTTTATGGTGACGTATTGTTGCTAAAATTCGCTTCGTTTGGACTCTGTTGGAGAGTTGTCTCAGCTGCATCTCCTTATTTTATATTGGCAGGCCTCAACTTTGACAGTATTTTAAAAAAAACTAAAAACTAGTACATTGAGTGCTATATTCCTTAGACTCAGCTAATGTTGTCAAAGTTTTGTAACTACTACAACAACAGCATATTTTGTTTAAGCATAAACACTTGCGATACAATCTAACCATAATTTATTTGTCCTAAGGACAGTTATGGTGTTGCAATTAATTTCTACATGCATTTTCAAGCTATTTTGTTTTACTTAAACTCAGCCATTTCATACATTTAATCAAACTGAAATAGCTATGTTTCATTTTTTTTTTTTTTTTTTTTTGACCTTCATCCCAGTATGACAAATATAGAGCTGCGCCATGAGCGCATGATACGCCCGTCGCTTTTTCAAAGAATAAAGTTCCATAACTACTCAATGTCATATCAGAAATTTGTAAAAAAAAAAACTAAAGGGAGGTTATTTTGATAGATATAAACCAGTCATCAAAGTTTCATGAAAACTGCTCAAAGCACTTTTGAGTTATTGTCCGAAAACTGGAAAATCACCCTTTTTTTAATGAATAAAACCCCATAACTCGGAAACGTAAAATCTAAAATTCATAAAAGTCGAAAGGGAGCTCACGTCAATAGATATAAACAAATCACCAAAGTTTCATGAAAACTGTTCAAAGCGTTTTTGAGTTATTGTCCGACATGTTGACGACTTTCAAGCCTACATTTATTTAAGATATTTATAAATAAAAATTTAAAGTTCAAAACTTTTTTTTAGTTTTCGACCTTGGACAGATAAAATATGTGCAACGCGGAGGACAAAAGAACTCTGTTCCTTTATCATGTTTATAAAAGTTCGTTTACTATGTTTTTGCAGTCGGCCTTTGAAAATATTCATATTTTGTATTAGTGCCGAACTGACGACTTTTAAAAGTATTTTTATTATTTTCCATATGCCTTAAGCCGGGGTCAAACATTCACGATTTATACTGCCGTTGGAAATTCAAACTTTAATTAAAATTTAAGTAAAACATTTATTTAATAACTACAACAATCAGATATTGTTCAGGAAGTGTCAACATTCAGCCGTTTCCAGACGACTTTGTCCCGATTATCCCGTTCTCAATCCGCTTCTAATCCGATTCGTATCTTTCGCATGGTAAAAAACGACCGAAGCTGTCCCGACAGCGTCCCGATTCTGCCGAAAGCGATCCGACAGAGATCAGACAGTGACCAGACAGCTAACCGACGCTGACGGAAGATATCCGTTAGAAAACCGTTTCACGTGATAGTCCCGTCCTATAAAAAATCGTGTGACGGCAGATAATCACTCCAGTCTCAGCACTTCTACAAGGAGCATCGCCGTCAGTTATTGGCAGATTGTCTCCATTTGAATTATATAATTTCATCTTTATAAGGATTAAGTTACTTCACTATGCGTGCTAAGAAGCCTGTGCCTGCCATGAAGAAAACTGCAAGACAACCAAGGAAAGGGAAGCCTATTTCTATTTCTCCTATGCATTCATTTGATGAAGAGTCTGATGGTGATGGTGAGCCAGTTGAAGAAGTCCAGCAAGTCCACAGTTGTGAGACCGAGCCCGTTACCATTCCTGCAGTGGTCATCACAGGTGGGACTACTGGACCTACTTCTACAGCCACGACTACTACACCTACTGCTTCTACCTGAACAGCTACTTCTGCCTCTGCTTCTTTGCCAAAGAAATCTTGGAGCAGTGGCTTCCTTTCTGGATATCCAGGGCTTGACCCAGTATCTTCTATTTTTACCGGGTCGCAGTGCCTTTCTGTTCAAATAATAATTGGCAAACGGAAGGTCTTCTTCTTCCATTTTCATGAGAGCAACCTGCTGCAGAAGTCTCAGCCTACGAGCACCATTCATGGTGGACCGGTCAAAGTACTGTCAATGAATGACACCCACACACACACACACACACACACAACGTGATACTCCAGAGATGAGCAGCTCAACCGAATCTGGAAATCCACACATCTGGAATCCTACAACTGTCGCCATATTCGGGATGATCAGGTACTGTCGGAACGCAATCCTATCACAATCTGCTGTACCGCATTGCAAACGGCTTTGTCTGGACTCAGTCGTATCGTGTTCTGTAATTGTCGGGACTCTGACGTGGGTATTATTGCCGAATTTCGTATTAATAACGGGACTGTTCCGGAACGGTTTCGGCAAAGACGGTTCGCATCCATCGGCAAAAAACAGCAATGACAAATTTCTCAAGATTTTGCACATTCCACAGGATACCGCCCAGAAAACACAGAACGTCATTATTGCGATTTTGATCCGATACAACAGAATCTGTCACGAAACAGTCACGATTATAATCCGACTAGACAAAATCGGCTGAGTTTTCCCAAATGTTACGGGACGCACCTTACTGTCGGGGGTGCTTGGCCGACCTCTCCGGACCATTTCCGATCCGTAGGAATCTGTTACAAACGTATACGACTGCGTTCAGACAATGATAGGACATTCCAGATCATTGAGGATAGTAATCCGACTTTTTCACTTTTCGTGTCTTATCGCTGTCTGATCTCAAACGGGAGCCTTAATCGGCACTGTGTGAACGTCACATTACATGAAAATTAGCCGATTTTGAAAGTACCGACCTGCCGACTTCTGAAAAGTCCTATTTAGATTTTATATAAGTGCCGACTTGCCGACCACACAATGAAAACAAAACTTTATTTCTTCACTTGCAAATCAACCGTCTTTTAAAGATCCGGCCTGCCGATTTTTGAAAATATTCCTATTTTTGTTCTAAGTGCCGAACTGCCGACCGTAAACTACAAATATGATTACTTTCTCTCTGTCCATCCAAATTTCCAAATTTAAAAGTGTCTACTTTAAATATATTCGAGAAAAACAAAGGCTATGAGGTATCCATCCATGACACAAAATCAGTACATGAACGGCAAAAAACACACAAAATCCAAAGGAATAGCGCTTTTATTGCTGTTTTTCACCTAAAAGTCAAAGTGAGGCCATCAACAAGGAGAAAAAAAAACTCTTTTAATACTATAATAGCTTCTTCCGCATGAACTGTATACCTTTATACACTGCTTGAACCAAACCACCTGCATAGATTGACATTGAAATTTCAATAGATCACTGAGAGTCTGAAGGAATAGTAGAACCCGTGATACCCCAAGGGTGACTGGGGAATAAAAAAATGTCACTTCTGGTCTTTATCCGGCCAGCAGCAAAACCCTTGCCAAAGTGGTCGTCCATTTACCTGTGCGGGATATATATAAGTTCGCAACCACGTCCTGTCCGAATACGATGACTTGCGAAGAGAAAGTGCCACACCATTCATCCTGGTCAACCCCTATTACAGGGCATACCTATTGTATTTAAGATCTTTAATTTATTCTCGTCCTGAACATGCATGAAATATTTGACACTGGACATAAAGCAAAATAACAATCAATCGATCGAGCCCGTGATGAAATCGTGGAAACAAGACATAGCGACCTTACGTTCCGTCGGTGATATGTCAATATTTAGGTTCAGTCTGTGTTTATATATATTTTAGGCAGCACATATTTAAAGAACTTTACCATTTTACCAATCACAGGCAAAGCGAACACATTCAAAAAGGAATATCCCAGCAAAGTTTGTTTTACTTTGGCCTAGGATTTAAAAGAAGGAAGAATTTTAAATGAACTTTTTCGTCAAAATCAGCCATGTATGCATGCATAATGTCTTCAAAATGAAAAATATCTATACAAAACCCACAACACATGTCATAATACTTAATATTAAAATAGAGCTACTCCTTTTGTGAAAAAAAATATCGTTTGTGTCTAATATTGTGTCTTTTACCCTCTGGTATCTATATCTAGCCATGCCATGCCATGTTGGTTGGATAGCGTGGTCATCAGACATCCTTTTTCAGAGTAGATAACATAGGCTAACGCTGATTTAAATTTCCAGTTTAACTTCATATTCATAATTGACAGGCATTCATATTAATGTTAGCTTATATGGATGGGGATTGGGGGTACTATAGTGAGTCTAAATATTACTTTGATCCATTTTTTGAATTCTTGAATTGAACAGATTTCAATATGACGGATATAAAAACATATACATAAATTCTTCATGTTGACATCTTTGTTTGTAAAACACCTTTTTTGAAGTCACATATCCTATTTAAAGTTACAGTCTTTAAATATTTTTGCTGGTCCGTCAAACTTCAAATACCATATATCCGCTTTATGCTAGAACTGATATTGCGGGAAAACACTTGATAACCATTACGAGAGAATGTACAACCAGGAGAACATTTAAATAATATCTGCATTCAATCATTTTTTGTGTCAACTGCTTAGTAGTGATAGGACGTGCCGCTGGAATAGGTCACATTTTCCAACTTGAAAATATGCGAATAGGTAGAAAAAACTATCAGAAATATAAGATAAGGTCAATAAAGATCCTATTACTTGTTATATGAAAAGCCCTGAACTTTTCTTGGTGTTTCTGGCTGTGTTTTATCCACAATTGTTCCCTCTTTTGACACTTAGGTATTCCACTTTTCCAAAACACCACACACGAAACCCAACCAATATGGGAAAAGGTTGCTATTTTTAAAGTTTAAATTATATGAAATGGATGGAGTAATAGGACACCAGCGGCACCCCTATCAATTAAGTATTGAAGTGCCCCACCCCCACCCCCTTTCTCCTGAGCCTCGTCGCAATTATTATTTTCGTCTTACAACAACTCTTCATAAAAGGTTCAAAGGAATTCGACCAAACTTGCACAATATCTTTATTAGGAAGCGTTGTTGTTCACCAGTTATATGGTTTTTCAATACAACTGATTTTTCTGAGCAAATACTTGGCATTTTTAAAAAGGGTTTCATTTTCTACTTTGTTCTATCCCCAACTCTTCTGAAAACGTCCAACGGAATTCGACTTGTACAGTTTCTTAGTTGGAGAGCATTGTTGTGCACCAGCTACTATAATATTTAGTTTTCTAATATAATTATTTGATTTTTGTAAGAAAATAATTGGCATTTTTCAAAAAGGGGTCACATTTTCACTATCTTCTTTCCATAACTTATACTTAAACGTTATACGGAATTCAAACTTAAGCATTTTTTTTACAAAGCATGAATGTATTTTTCAAACATAATAAATATTAATACATAGTTGTATAAATCACTACAATACTTGAAGTTGTCAATCTATTTTTTTAAACTCCTTTATCTTCATATTCGTATGAACCACTGCAAATGAATTTAAAATACATGGGAACAGGTCTCAATGCATTCTGAGGGCAATGTTTCACCAGATAGTGTTTCTCATTTTTGGCTACAGGTACTTTGTTAAGTATTTTTAGACCATCATATAAATGAACTACGACAGAGACTTATTGTGACTGAGTCAAGATTTCAAGCCAACCTGCCTGTTAACTGTACAAGCCACCAGGAATCAAATTATAGATGCTAAAATAAAAGAAATATTTACAGTATATAGGAATGACATTCCTGGAGACTTGGACAAATATGACAATGAAAGGATTGTATTTGGAACATACTCACCGTACTGCTAACCATGCAAAGATCGTTTATTTGTTTACGTAGAGTAAAAACTTACTTATGCACTGCTATGCATCTTGAGAGACTACGACATTAGGGTTGATGCATATTCACCGAGAAATCCCAGTTGATTTAAAAGGAGTTATAGAAACATTTGCTTTTTGCAACAACAACAAAAAAACAAGAAAATGTCTCTGCTGTACTAATACTGACTTTGAACTTTCAAATTAATTTTATTTCTTAAGTATTGGCTATCTATATTCATGCTCTCTGGTTCTAGCATTAATTTACACTGCATATGCAGTGATTTATACAATTCTGGTAATTTTATTTTTTACAAAATATTGTACAAACCTTTACTTTTGATTGTTTGATTAATATACTTATTTTGACTGAAGTTTTCTTTACTAAATATATTTTTTTTCCATAACGATCCAGCGCCCTCGTAAGAAATTCGTTGACTAATATTAATTTAAACGTTTGTATATATAATATATAGAAGCTGAGATGCGGTAAGTGGTTTGCATTTTTATTTTACATCTGACCATCTATGAAAATTGGATTTTTCATATGTCCATTAACGAAATTTGCACATAAAAAGGTGAGGAAATTAGATGAAGTCAAAATAATTAATAGAGCGACAATATTGAAATGAAGATTAGCTTTTTTACTATATCTAAAGTTTTGGATTTTTTTTTAATAATTGTTTAACCCCACATCTCCTTTTAAGCATATTTTACAGTAACTGGTTTGGACAGTTTTCTCTAAAATCAATGACAATTAGATTCCAAATCAACACAATGAATAAACTAAGATTAAAATAAAAACAAAATAGTCTCCAAAGTATGTTGCTATTGACGAGTGTTTAATGACAGAAATTTCTCGATAACGCGTGGGTTTTCCCCCTTGACCATCCTAACAGAACTCTGACATGGAACTGTTGGGGACCTGAAGCGACCACTAGAACTTTCGCAGAGGTTCAGGTGTATACTTAAAAATAGCCTAGCTACGCCACTGTGTTGGTGGTATGGCATGTACATACATTCATGGTGCAAGTCCTGACCGAAACGGACACTGAATAAATGCCTCGCGATATCGTTATTATTTATACCGTCTACTGCTACAGTTGTGTCATTTATATGTTGCAATGTGCTTTGAGAATACTGGAAAAAGGAAAAGAGAGGTAAACATCATTTGATAGAAATACGGGCGAATAAAAGGAGATGAGGAGTAAACGTCACATGATAGATATAAGAGAGAATTAAAGGAAATGAAGGGCATTTGTCACATACTATTTATATAATGGTCAATTAAAGGAGATTAAAAGTATAAGTCACAAGATAGAAATAAGGGTGAATTAAAGGAGATGAAAGGTATACATCACATGATAGAAATAAGGGTGAATTAAAGGAGATGAAAGGTATACATCACATGATAGAAATAAGGGTGAATTAAAGGAGATGAAAGGTATACATCACATGATAGAAATAATGGTGAATTAAAGGAGATGAAAGGTAGAAATAAGGGTGAATTAAAGGAGATGAAAGGTATACATCACATGATAGAAATAAGGGTGAATTAAAGGAGATGAAAGGTATACATCACATGATAGAAATAATGGTGAATTAAAGGAGATGAAAGATATACATCACATGATAGAAATAATGGTGAATTAAAGGAGATGAAAGGTATACATCACATGATAGAAATAAGGGTGAATCAAAGGAGATGAAAGGTATATATCACATGATAGAAATAATGGTGAATTAAAGGAGATGAAAGGTGAATTAAAGGAGATGAAAGGTATACATCACATGATAGAAATAAGGGTGAATCAAAGGAGATGAAAGGTAGAAATAAGGGTGAATCAAAGGAGATGATTGGAAAAACGTTACACGATAGACATAAGGGTGAATTAAAGGAGACGAGGAGTTGATGTCACATGATAGAAATATGGATGAATTAAACGAAATGAACGGTAAACGTCATATAATAGAAACTTAAGAAGATGATACCCGGTATACGTCACATGATAGAAATAAGGGTGAATCAAAGGAGATGAGGATATACGTCACATAAAAGAAATAAGGATGATTTAAAGAATATGAGGGTTTACGTCGCATGACAGAAAAATAATGTTGAATTAGAGGAGATGATAGGGTAAACAGAGGTAAACTTCACATGATAGAAATAAGGGTGAATTAAAGGAGATGAAAGGTATACATCACATGATAGAAATAAGGGTGAATTAAAGGAGATGAAAGGTATACATCACATGATAGAAATAAGGGTGAATTAAAGGAGATGAAAGGTATACATCACATGATAGAAATAAGGGTGAATTAAAGGAGATGAAAGGTATACATCACATGATAGAAATAATGGTGAATTAAAGGAGATGAAAGGTATACATCACATGATAGAAATAAGGGTGAATTAAGGGAAATGAAAGGTATACATCACATGATAGAAATAAGGGTGAATTAAAGGAGATGAAAGGTATACATTACATGATAGAAATAAGGGTGCATTAAAGGAGATGAAAGGTATACATTACATGATAGAAATAAGGGTGAATTAAAGGAGATGAAAGGTATACATCACATGATAGAAATAAGGGTGAATTAAGGGAGATGAAAGGTATACATCACATGATAGAATAAGGGTGAATTAAAGGAGATGAAAGGTATACATCACATGATAGAAATAATGGTGAATTAAAGGAGATGAAAGGTATACATCACATGATAGAAATAAGAGTGAATTAAAGGAGATGAAAGGTAGAAATAAGGGTGAATTAAAGGAGATGAAAGGTATACATCACATGATAGAAATAAGGGTGAATTAAAGGAGATGAAAGGTAGAAATAAGGGTGAATTAAAGGAGATGAAAGATATACATCACATGATAGAAATAATGGTGAATTAAAGGAGATGAAAGATAGAAATAAGAGGGGGGCTAGGATGTAATTTGAAAAAATAGGCAGGACAGGAGTTTTGAGTAAAAACAGGCAGGATGAGACACTTGCAAAAAAAAAAGTCAGGATGACAATTTAGGTAAAAAGGTCAGGATAAACTTAAAAAAAAATGCAGGACCGAATAGAGTGAAAAATAAAAAGGCAGGACAGAGATTACAACTAAAAAAATGCAGGACAAAATTTTCATCCTAGCCCCTTGTTGAAATCTAAACATGTTTAGATACTGAACGTATTTCAAAATGTACACTTGTGTTTAGATGTGAGATGTTTAGAAATGTATGCTGTTTAGACCTTAGAAGTGTTAGGCTACTAGTACTATGATTTTACAGGAACTACCTGTGGTACAGGACTACAGATTGGATAGTTCATTGTATTGTAGAATATACAATACATGTGTACATTTCTGCTTTAATGTCCTTGCAAGTTTTTTACCGTCATTTGTCCTCATCAATATAGTACATTAAAGTTGGAAGACTGTAGTAATGATAATAATAATAATAGGATTACACATTTTATTCTTCCCGGAGGCCAAAGGAAATTCTGTAAACCATAAGACCAAGTTTAACCTACCATTATTTTTAAAGGAAAATGCCTATACCAAGTCAGGAATATGACAGGTTTTTTTTCATTCGTTCTGTTGGTTGATGTAGTCGATCGTTTGATTTTGTCATGTTTTATGGACCTCTCCTTTTAAATACACATTGGAGTTTATATAGAAAATGAAAGGATATGGAGTAAATGTACATGGGACAAAATCGCACACAATACATAGAAAACATAGAAAATTATCAATGAACAGGGCTTTTATTCCTGTTCTTCATCTTGACAGTTGATGCAGGGTCTTATTTTCTTTTGTTGATTTTTTTTTTATTCTAGCCTCTAAGATAACATACAATGTATTCAAATTATGTCAATATTTTATTTAAGTCTCACTTTAAAATAATGCAAACAAAAATACAATTATAAATTTTGATACAATCTAGATTTATGAGAGACAATAACAACTAAACAACATTTTCCTTGTAAAATCTTAAAATTGTCACCACCAATTTCATTAGTATTAATAGATTTAATAAAAGAATTTGCCATAGATCGTCATAAACAGGAAAATGTGAAATCACATGACTTTTATCCTCAACAATTCAGAAATTGTCGGTCCATCTCCTATCATACATGTATAGGAATTGTTCATTACGGAACAATCTTCTTTTGAATGATAAAGGCTCTTGGTGGGCAGTTCTTTTTGGTTGTCAGATGAACTTTTGTAATCTGAAATGAAAAAAAATTGATACCTTTATGTACTTGTACATTTGTAGTGCAACAGTCACTTAAAAGTCTTCCAAATAGGATGAATTCTTTAAAAAAAAAACAAATACGAAATTGTAGTTAAAAGACAATACTTTACACCATGTACACAGCAAAAGACAAATACATCAAAGGAAACAATAGCATGCAAGTTTTTATATTTTTAAAACAAAATATATGATATATATACATTATTTAATAGAATTAAGGGTAAATTCAAGGAGATGTTGGGTAAATGTCACATATTAGAAATAAAGGTTATTTAAGAAGATAAGGGTCAACGTCACATAAAAGAAATAAGGGTGAATCAAATGAAATGACAGTTATACTGCAAACATTAGAAACATGTTTTGTTGATATTGCTGTTTAAAACAGGCCGTTGGTGTACTCTCTTTAATGTCATCTAGAGGCATTCAAAGTTTAGTATACAGTATGGGGTTGCTCATTGTTAAAAGCCGTACGTTGAACTGAATTTGTTTACATGTGTTGTCTTTTTTTTGTTTATCTCAGAGGACACTAATCTCATCGACAATCATACCAAGAATCCTTGTTTCTGTTATAACAAGATTGGTACGCTGTATTGAAATGTCCCCGCTCTGTACAAACGACGAACTAAATTGTGTGTTACAACGTGTCATACAGTGGAGATCACTTCTAACCTCTCATCAAATCTGTCAGAATCTGTCAGGAGAACTGTTCTAGGACAGTATGTAGAACTGTCAGCCTGACACCTTTTAGTCAGTTCTAGCTAGAACAGTTCTAACCTAGAACTGATTTGGTCAGTTCTAACTAGAACTGATTTGGACAGTTCTACCCTAGAACAGTTTTAGACAGTTCTACCTAGAACTGACCAAATCTTTGGTCAGCTCTACTACTAGAACAGTTCTACGGCTAGAACAGTTCTACGATTAGAACTGATTGGGTCAGTTCTACGGCTAGAATTGATTTATAAGTTTTAAGAGCTCTTTGTCTTAGATATAAGGCGGTGGCTATTTTGCCGGCACCGGCAAAATAGCCTGCCCTCCTGGCGCTATTTTGCCGACTATAGAGGCTATTTTGCCGGCTTCGGCAAATTAGCGATTTATAGAGAGTTTTGCTATTTTGCCGGTGTTATTTCAGATTTTAATCAAGACAACATGTTTAACCCGCCACATTCTGTATGTACGTGCCTGTCCCAAGTCAGGAGCCTGCAATTCAGTGGTTGTCTTTTGTTGATCTGTTACATATTTGTTTTCGTTCATTTTTGTACATAAATTAGGACGTTAGTTTTCTCGTTTGAATTGTTTTACATTTGTCATTCCGGGAGTCAAGATGACTCGTATAACAAAATTATTTGACCTTATTAGCCAAATGTAATAATTTGTTTCCCAATCAACTATAAATAAATATGTTTAAACCAAAACTGACTATATTTGCACTTCATCATGTAAATCTCTATACATGTAGCCGCACAGTAATACAGTTATATTTTTAGGCCAGGATGGATTGTTTAATACAAATCACAGCAATATTGGAAAACAATGACCACAAAATTTTGTTCACATCAATTTATAGTGCCAGCATGTCCTCTTTTTATTCAAAATATTGAATCGTAAACAAATATCAGTAGTTTACATACCTCAGACTGACTCGTTGAACAAAATTTTTTGACCGCATCAACCAAAACTGACCATATTTGCTCCTTTTTTTTGTAAATCTATATAGCTGCACAATAATTCAGTTATAATTTTAGGTCAAGAGGGACTGTAATATACAATTTACAGCAATATTGGAAAACAATGACCATAAAACTTTGTTCGTATCAATTTTTAGTGCCAGCATGTCCTCTTTTTATTCAAAATATTGAATCGTAAACAAATATCAGTAGTTTTCATACATCAGACTGACTTGTGTAACAAAATTTTTCGACTGCATCAATTAAAACTGACCATATTTGCACTTTTTTATGTTAATTTTATAGTCGCATAGTAAATCAGTAATATTTGTATGTAAGGATGAATTGTATAATACAAATGATAGCAATCCTGGAACACAATGACTACAAAAAAAATTCCGCATCAATTAATAGTGCCAGCATGTCCTCTTTTTATTCAAAATATTGAATCGTAAACAAATATCAGTAGTTTTCATACCTCAGACTGACTTGTGTAACAAAATTTTTCGACTGCATCAATCAAAACTGACCATATTTGCACTTTTTATGTAAATTTTATAGTCGCATAGTAAATCAGTAATATTTGTATGTAAGGATGGATTGTATAATACAAATGATAGCAATCCTGGAGCACAATGACTACACAAAAATTCCGCATCAATTAATAGTGCCAGCATGTCCTCTTTTATTCAAAATATTGAATCGTAAACAAATATCAGTAGTTTTCATACCTCAGACTGACTTGTGTAACAAAATTATTTGTCCGCATCTACCAAAACTGACCATATTTGCACTTTATTATGTAAATCTTAATAGCCGCATAGTAAATCACTGATATTTTATATTAGAATGGATTGTTTTATACAAATGACAGCAATATTGGAAAACAATGACTACCAAATTATGCTCGCATCAAATTATAGTGCCAGCATGTCCTCTTTTATTCAAAATATTGAATCGTAAACAAATGTCAGTCGTTTTCATACCTTAGACTGACTCGTTTAACAAAATCTTTTGACAGCATCAACCAAAACTGACCATATTTGGTCTTCTGTAAATCTATATAGCTGCAAAGTAATTTAGTTATAATTTTAAGTCAAGAGGGACTGTAGTATACAATTGATAGCAATATTAGAAAACAATGACCACAAAATTTTGTTTGCATCAATTTATAGACACTGCCGGCATGTCCTCTTTTTATTCAAAATATTGAACCGTAAACAAATATCAGTCGTTTTCATACCTCAGACTGACTCGTGTAACAAAATTTTTTGACCGTGTCAGCCAAAACTGACCATATTTGCTCTTTTTTATGTAAATCTTGTAGTCGCATAGTAAATCAGTAATATTTGTATGTAAGGATGGATTGTAAAATACAAATGATAGCAATACTGGAACACAATGGCTACAAAAAAATTTCCGCATCAATCTAGAATACCAGCATGTCCTTAGTTTTATTCAAAATATTGAATCGTAAACAAATTTCAGTAGTTTTCACACCTCAGACTGACTTGTATACAAAATTATTTGTCCCCATCAACCAAAACTGACCATATTTGCACTTTATTGTGTAAATCTTAATAGCCACATAGTCGATCACTTATATTTTTATATCAGGATGGATTGTATTTATATAATACAAATGACAGCAATATTGTGAAACAATGACTACAAAATTTTTCCGCATCAATTTAGAGTACCCGCATGTCCTCTTTTTATTCAAAATATTGAATCGTAAACAAATTTCAGTAGTTTTGATATATCAGACTGACTCTTTTAACAAAATTATTTGACTGCATCAACATAAACTGAACATATTTACACTTTATCATGTAAATATTTATGGCCTCATTGTAAATCAATAATATGTCTATGTCAGGACGGATGGTATGATAAAGATGACACCAATTCTGGAACACAATGACTACCATGACTACAAAATTTTGTCCATATCAATTTAGAGTGCCATTTATATTTCCTCTCTGTATCAATACTCAAGTCAGTGGTTCGTGATAGTTTGTTTTTTAAACAAAACTATTTAATGCATCATCCAACACTCACACAACTGATTCATATACTTTAAAATGAAAAGTACATGTATGAGAAGTTCTCTTCTTGGAATAGTATTCTGTTAAATAAATATATTTTGTAGAATGATTGATTTTGTTTGTAGCCTAACGTCCAGGGGCAAATATTTCATTCATGTTCAGATCGAGTATATTTTTCGGACGTCCAAGACTCCAAGATATCATTTATAATCGTTATGGATAAGTCTGTCTAAATTGACGAGATGGTCATACTTAGGGGACGACCATTTGATATTCTTGGGGAGGGGCAGGAGGATTTTGAAAATAAATAATCACAAAAATAAATGGTTTGTTCTGTGGTAGTTTGAAAATAAATTACCTGACTTGCAATGTATTGAAAATAAATAACTCAGCAGGTCTAATCGAAAGTATGAGATGGCACCAGATTCTTCATAAATTCATCTTTTTTCCAGAAAAAAAATCGGGAAACAATTCCCATATCTTTTAATAATAAAAGTATAAATATTATTTAAATATACTTGAAATGTCAGAAAATTGGTTTCATTTAACTTGAGGTTAATTGTCTCAGGAACACTTACCTCACTTTTATTAAATCAGGGCCGTAACTACATTGAGACAAATGCCTCATGTAGGAAATTTCAAAACCAAACGCTTGTCTCCATATCAAATTGTGTTCACCGTGAGTGCCCTGCAAGAAGCAAGTTCTGTTCTCCCTCAGACGTAGCCCCTGATTTTTCGGGATCAATGTTTCTTATTTATTTGTCTTTTGTTCATTGATTGCCCTTCTGTATTCCGTTAGTGTTGCATTCATTTTGTAATTTAGTAATTTTATTATTAACTTGATCATGAGTTTAAAAAAACACAGCAGCCACAGACTTAACTATGTGAATTACATTTTTGCTTTATCATGCAAATTTGTCTTTTGATGTTGTCCCTAGAAACTTAAGTCTTACACTGAATATATAATGTGATTTTGCTTTGAGACCAAAATATTGTCAAAAAATTATTAAAACAGAACTTGCATTTTCAGTTTAAGAAAGGGTCTGGGGAACACCCAGAACGCATGATTTTGCATCATTTGTTCTATAGCTTCTTGGGCCTTCAGCGGTTCAAAAACCCTTCAAAAAAATTTTCCTCGCTCCTCTCGGCGAACATATTTGCCAATACTTTTAAAAGAGCCTCAGTTACAACCAAACTTTAATACTGTGTATGTATGCAATACATGTATATGCATTGGGGAATATAGAAGATTCATTTCTGCAGAGGATAATAATTAATTCTGATCAAATGGTACATAATGACTTGACTATACGTGTATTATTTATAATAAACAAATAATTTAAAAATTGTATGTTTTCGAATATTATAAATATAGTTGTGAAAATAAATAATCAGTCCCTTGCTTTAATGAAAATGAAAATCTTGCATCAATAGTACAGAAAATAGATAATCTGTCCTCTTAGTTTACAAAATAAATAACCGATCCAAAACAAATCCTCCTGCTCCCCAGAATATCAAATGGTCGTCCCTAATTGTAAGGACCAAATCCATGTGACTCACAAAGGGTGATAACTCTTGGGTAATTATCATGATTATAAGGAACAAATCCTGTGACTCGCAAAGGGGATAACTCTTGTATAATTGAAAGAACCTTATGTGGACTTGGAAAGAAAAAAGAAAACTAAATATACTCGAAGGGTAATGCACATTGTGTGAGAGAAAAAAAACAATCTCCGTTGATTGTACGGGATGAAAATTTCATTGGTAACTGCGGGTCCCTGCACATTGTCCGAGAGAAAAAAATCTCCGCTGATTGTGCGGGATGAAAACTTCATAGGCGACCGCGGGTCTCCGCACATTGTGCGAGAGGAAAAAAAGAAAATCTACGCGCATTGTGCGAGATTAAAATTGCATAGGCGAACGCGGATCGTCGTACATTTAGCGAGAAATAAGATAGCCGCCAGTGAACGACTGGACGTGAAAATTTGGGGTCGCCCCGATATTCCGACACCCCATTAGTCCGACGCCCCATTGGTCCGACACCCCATTAGTACGACACACTAATAGTCCGACAAAGGAAGGTACATTACTGCCGTAATAGAAAATCTATTCATAGAATCGTTGTTGGCGTGGTATTTGAGCTTATCTTTATTTTGCGAAGGAAATATTTTTCAAGAATGATGATTTCTGTTCATCTACACATCTAGCTATAAAGGTTTAATCCACCATTCTCTACATAAGAAAATGCCTGTACCAAGTCAGGAATATGACAGTTGTTTTCCATTTGTTAGATGTGTTTGAGCTTTTGATTTTGCCATTTTATAAAGGACTTTCCGTTTTGAATTTCCCTTGCAGTTCGGTATTTTGTTATTTTTAATTTTTCTACACTGTACACGAACTTATAGACCGAAAACTTTCAAAACTGAAAGTTGTCGAGTTGTTAATTGATAACATAATTGAAAATTAGTGAGTTTAAAAGTTTGTTCAAAACATCGGTCGTAAAATTGTTCAATCAATGCTAATTGGTTCTATATACGAAGACTTTATTTAGGTTGAAACATTGATAAAAGGATGAAAAATGCTAATTGTCTCAGGAACACTTACCTCACTTTTATTAAATCAGGGCCGTAACTACATTGAGACAAATGCCTCATGTAGGAAATTTCAAAACCAAACGCTTGTCTCCATATCAAATTGTGTTCACCGTGAGTGCCCTGCAAGAAGCAAGTTCTGTTCTCCTCAGACGTAGCCCCTGATTTTTCGGGATCAATGTTTCTTATTTATTTGTCTTTTGTTCATTGATTGCCCTTCTGTATTCCGTTAGTGTTGCATTCATTTTGTAATTTAGTAATTTTATTATTAACTTGATCATGAGTTTAAAAAAACACAGCAGCCACAGACTTAACTATGTGAATTACATTTTTGCTTTATCATGCAAATTTGTCTTTTGATGTTGTCCCTAGAAACTTAAGTCTTACACTGAATATATAATGTGATTTTGCTTTGAGACCAAAATATTGTCAAAAAATTATTAAAACAGAACTTGCATTTTCAGTTTAAGAAAGGGTCTGGGGAACACCCAGAACGCATGATTTTGCATCATTTGTTCTATAGCTTCTTGGGCCTTCAGCGGTTCAAAACCCTTCAAAAATTTTCCTCGCTCCTCTCGGCGAACATGTTTGCCAATACTTTTAAAAGAGCCTCAGTTACAACCAAACTTTAATACTGTGTATGTATGCAATACATGTATATACATTGGGGAATATAGAAGATTCATTTCTGCAGAGGATAATAATTAATTCTGATCAAATGGTACATAATGACTTGACTATACGTGTATTATTTATAATAAACAAATAATTTAAAAATTGTATGTTTTCGAATATTATAAATATAGTTGTGAAAATAAATAATCAGTCCCTTGCTTTAATGAAAATGAAAATCTTGCATCAATAGTACAGAAAATAGATAATCTGTCCTCTTAGTTTACAAAAATAAATAACCGATCCAAAACAAATCCTCCTGCCCCCCACCCCCAGAATATCAAATGGTCGTCCCCTAATTGTAAGGACCAAATCCATGTGACTCACAAAGGGTGATAACTCTTGGGTAATTATCATGATTATAAGGAACAAATCCCTGTGACTCGCAAAGGGGGATAACTCTTGTATAATTGAAAGAACCTTATGTGGACTTGGAAAGAAAAAAGAAAACTAAATATACTCGAAGGGTAATGCACATTGTGTGAGAGAAAAAAAACAATCTCCGTTGATTGTACGGGATGAAAATTTCATTGGTAACTGCGAGTCCCTGCACATTGTCCGAGAGAAAAAATCTCCGCTGATTGTGCGGATGAAAACTTCATAGGCGACCACGGGTCTCCGCACATTGTGCGAGAGGAAAAAGAAAATCTACGCGCATTGTGCGAGATTAAAATTGCATAGGCGAACGCGGATCGTCGTACATTTAGCGAGAAATAAGATAGCCGCCAGTGAACGACTGGACGTGAAAATTTGGGGTCGCCCCGATATTCCGACACCCCATTAGTCCGACGCCCCATTGGTCCGACACCCCATTAGTACGACACACTAATAGTCCGACAAAGGAAGGTACATTACTGCCGTAATAGAAAATCTATTCATAGAATCGTTGTTGGCGTGGTATTTGAGCTTATCTTTATTTTTGCGAAGGAAATATTTTTTTCAAGAATGATGATTTCTGTTCATCTACACATCTACTATAAAGGTTTAATCCACCATTCTCTACATAAGAAAATGCCTGTACCAAGTCAGGAATATGACAGTTGTTTTCCATTTGTTAGATGTGTTTGAGCTTTTGATTTTGCCATTTTATAAAGGACTTTCCGTTTTGAATTTCCCTTGCAGTTCGGTATTTTTGTTATTTTTAATTTTTTCTACACTGTACACGAACTTATAGACCGAAAACTTTCAAAACTGAAAGTTGTCGAGTTGTTAATTGATAACATAATTGAAAATTAGTGAGTTTAAAAGTTTGTTCAAAACATCGGTCGTAAAATTGTTCAATCAATGCTAATTGGTTCTAGATACGAAGACTTTATTTAGGTTGAAACATTGATAAAAAGGATGAAAAATGCTATCAGAATGAAATTGTATTATAAATACATGACACATTTGCCACTGGACATTAAACAAACAAAAAATCAATCATACACGCCCTCATACACGAATAGCCATGGGAATGTACTTTTAATATCAGCGATTATATTTGTAATTGCATATTCTTAAAACAACAAACTCTTTTGCTCTACATTGTTATTTCCATTCGTGTTTTATTTTTCCTCTTTAAAAACTAATCGGTTGTCTTTTCTTTCCGATTTACAAATAATCGATTACCGGTAGACATTTTAATCAATTGTAAAGCACAAGCAAACACGTTGCATGAAAATAACTCTAACAACCCACAACATATCTCTGACATTGACACATGAATGCAATGAGAGTTAGGACGTAAGAACAAAAAACAAAAACAAGACTTTACATGTATCAATCTATTGTGTATCTTTTTATAAAAAAAAGGATGGGAAAACATGAACCCTGCCTTGCCCATCTATACGACCAGATAATGATGTCTCCATGCTTCGGTTTATCACAAAGTAAAATCTAAAAACACTTTGACCAGCATATGAGGAAAATTTTGTTTCATTTCTTGACAAACAGATGTTTTCTGTGTCAGAGCTGTTTGGGTCAATTCCTGTACATATCATTTCAAATTCTATCATTGATATTGCCGTATATATATGTTTATAAGTCCTGTTAATTAAATTTATTTTCATTTGTCTTTTCTAAAATGTCTATTAACAGTCATTATGATCATGCATATTATCGTTTAGTTGATATAAGTGTTTTTCTGAATTTGAAACTGACTTAATTTCTTACTGATTCTCCCCTAATAATCAATTTTTCTTAGGATAGTTATTTAGTTAAATAAACATTTCTTCGTAAACGATTTTGCATACTATTAAAGAAATATAATATCGGATATTAAGGTGCATTTTACATTGTGTTTCCGACTTTGTTGTCGGAAAAGCAACAGATGCCAATATTAACGCATTTTGTTGTTCACTTTCGTCTTTTTCTCGTGCAGTAATTAATTTTGCTGCATAATTTTGTTATATTTTTACGAAGATTTAATATTTGGCACGTGGATGTATGGCATGTCACAATAACTGATGTATACACAGGCACTTGTCTCTGAAAAAAATTACCTATATGCATATAGGTAATTGTTTGCAGATACAAGTGTCTGTGGATGTATAGCCTTTTACTTTGACATGACAACATATTTTTTGTGAGAAAATATTCCGGTCTTAAATTTCTTGCATATTCATTGTGCGTATCTATATAACTAAATGAATAGAGTTGAAAATGGGTGTCGCGTTTTCTTCTTTCACATAAAATCCACGAATTTTGTTTTATACCACAAAGGGTTAATGACCAGCGTAGTTTATTATGTGTTCATTTCAAGATCTTTTGGGGGGATATTTTGGGGTTAAAATCGGAAAAAAGCCAGTTCGGATCGACCGTCCTTCACGACGTTCGGCTCTGAAATTTACGTACCGTCATCATTTCCGTCATTGCACGTCTGCCTGTCAAAATTAAATTTTATTTTGTAGCAGATACGGTAAATATTGACCTTACACTGAAACACTTTGTGATACACATTCCCTTGACGCTCTCAGCAATTTAACAACAGATTTTTACACGTCAAGAGCTTTTCCTTCCGGGCAACTGCATCGATTCAACATGAAAAGGGTGGGGGATCACTTCAGTTTTCGGTTAAAAATGGGTACCGAAGTTCGGCTGGAATGTGACCCACCCCCATTCATATAATATGAGGAAGGCGCTACCTTGAATGCCAGCTTACCAAGACTATGTCCTACATATTGATTGATTGTTGGTTTGCTTAACGTCCAGTGGCAAATATTTCATGCATGTGTAGGACGAATGTCCTACATATAGTTTTGTCTAAAATAAAATAATAAATTCAGATGGAAAATGTTAAGGAACGATCATTGAACTTCAAAAGGCAGGATGGAGTATGTTTTTTTTTTCTTCAAAAATATTCTGATTCCCAAATTGATGAAAAAAAAAAATATTCTAATCAAGCAGAGTACAAAAAATATTCTGAATTCAGATTATCCCCATACCTTCTAGTGTTAATTTTTGACCAAATAATTTTGATTGATAGCGTTGAAGCCCTTTGTGTGAAAAAAATCTAACTCAAACAAAACCATACCCCCTTTCCCCAGGGCCCTTTTGAAGCTAAATGGTTGCACCCTTATTGTCCATATTGTTTTCTGCTGAAAATAAATTTATTGGTGATTTATCTAAATGACAATGCTTAAATTCGTTATCTTGTACCATTTTCAAATCCATTTTTCTTTCTTTGCAAATTTTACAAAATTTAAAACAATAAGACATTTGTTTAATTTCAAAACTATGAATACTGTTATACAATCCATAACTTTATCAAATTAATTTTTTGTTGACTTTCATGAAAAGGTGGAGGATTTGGAATATCTTTTTCATCAAGATCTAAAAGTTGTAGCTGTTTTTTTATTAAGTATTGCAAACAACACGTTCTGTTTGTTGAATTATTTTTACTTTCTAAATTAGCTGGATGTTCATATTATATTCCCAGTTTCCTGCATCTCATATATATATGTGATCAGCAAGAGGATCATTCTGATTGTTAAAAGAAGAGTTTGAATTTAAAGTGATCCTGTTTAGAATAATGTTTTGATCAGGTTTTTTATTTTGATGTAAGCATAAGGAACCATAAATAGGATTGTTAAGTTGATAATCTAAAGAGTTTGCTGTTTTCTAGGATGCTATTTAAAATTTGAGGGGAGAACACTGCTCAGCAGTATAAATGTATTCCTGACCATCTTCTGTTTGTGGGTTTCTACATCAATTTCATGTACTAATTCAGAGTCATTTTATGTCATTTTTGCATTTTGTTTTATTAGCTTACTTTTCAAGGTTTTATACGACGGCAAAATAAAATTCAGAATAGAAATGGGGAATATGTCAAAAATTTGCTGTCGAGTAATGCAATCATGTCGCTGTTGTTTTCCGAAGACACATTTGGTTTCCGGACAATAACTTTAGTTTAAGTAAATGGATCTCTATGACAATGTATGAAATTGTACCAGAAGGTTCACCTTCAAAACACAAAAGGAAGGTTAGAATTGATTATGGGGGTTATCATATGGTACCAACAGTTTAGGAGTCAGTGGTCAAAAACAACATGTTCGGGTTGTTTTTTCCATAATTTTGGGGTTTTTTCTCCAACAAATTTACCATTTTTACATTGATTATTTCTCATTTATATATAAATGCAACAAATACTGATATGGCAGGAGATACACACGAAACAGGGTGTGTAAATTATTTTATCGTTAATTTGTGCATTTTTCCTTTGATGTGTACTTCTTGATAATGTCAACGTCAGTATCAGTGAACTGGTCATGATAAAGAAAATATATTGGGTCAGTTCGCAATTGACATGCGCGAGTGCACCGCAAAAGGATCTTCTTTCCCTTCAATTCACAAAATTGCACATGATTTTTATCGCAGAAACGCACGAGTTATTCCGTGAATGAACCACTTGTCATTGTTTCAAACTTTCAGTAATTAAAAGTCTGTTTAGCCTTTTTGAACAATTCACTGATTGTGTGAAAATTTGAAAAGAAAATGTACTAAAAACCTGATAAAATTGCGTTATCTGCAGAATTATTGATAGTTTTTCTTACTATTCACAAGGACATATGGCTAACATATTGTCCATGCTATTCCGATCTGAGTTTTTATTCATAAATAGTCTGGCATGGATGGTGCTGTTCCAAGTTGTCTTCTTTTTCTGTTTCTTGAGAAGTATTTGTTCAACCTGTTCAGTCACTATAAAGTGTTACAATTCATATTTAGACGCAACACATAAATAGTGAACAAAAAGGTACCGCTTTCCCATAAGACTAAGAGAAGCTAGAAAAAAAATGAAATGTACACATTTTCATCATTTTTGTGGGACTATCATATAAAATTAAGGAGATATGAAGTGAGAGACTGATGCTGAATAGAAATATTCAGGCTCTCTGATACCTGTTTTCAAATTAGTCTATATCAAACTTTGAAGGATCCAAAATTAAAATATGTTTGATTTCAACTGATTTTTGGTGTTTTTTATATGCTAAATCAAATCTGCGGTCGTATCAGGCTGCGCTCGGCGAAGCATTTTATTGCTTTTTGGTTGTCCTTTTTTTCCTTTTGATCATGAAAATTAATTTGTAGACTGTGTGAAGTTGCTTACTATAGCCATAAGTGTTTATTTCTTTAATAGGTTGAAACGTGCACCTGATAAAAGTATTTTGTAGACTGAAAATGATTTGATCATGTTTAAACTAACACATAAAATATACAGGCGACTGCGGGAGGCAAATATTTATATTGCATTCAAATAATGTGTCGACAGCTTGAATTTCAAAGGATGTAGTCCGCATACTTCCAAGTAACATGTCCTGTATATACCTATCAAAAGTCATGGTATTATGATGGGTTATCATAGCTCCATCTTCCCATAGAATCCAATTTTGGACAATATGAGTGCATACAATATAGCTAATGAATTTACTAATGCATCACTCAGACTCAAGTCTCCATTTCTATGTAGCAACATTCCAGCAGCGCCTGCATACGGAGTAATATATCTCCCAATTGATACGATATTCCCGGGATTGTATTTCCTATCATGATTTCCTTGATAGAGGATTGCTGCTCACAAGGAAGCTATTAAACCAAGAGTTCCAAGTGGTGAAGTTGAAATCATTCCTTCGTAAATTTTATGGACGCCATCACGAGTTGGTTGACCGTTATGGAATAACCGTTTCACAGATGATATCGGATATGTTCCTTATGTCGTAACTACAATACCCTTCCCTTTTCACGAATGTGACCTACCGAATTAGACTATTTACCGGATTTGTAATAACATAAGCAACACGACGGGTGCCACATGTAGAGCAGGATCTGCTTACCCTTCCGGAGCACCTGAGATCACCCCCAGTTTTTGGTGGGGTCCGTGTTCCTTCGTCTTTAGTTTTCTATGTTGTGTCTTCTGTACTATTATTTGTCTGTTTGTCTTCTTATTTTTAGCCATGGCGTTGTCAATCTATGAGTTTGACTGTCCTCTGGTATCTTTCGTCCCTCTTTTATGATTAAACTTAGAGAGTGAAAAAAAAAAAACAGTTTCCATCTCCTAGGACTGTATAAGGTAGATATGTGACAGTGTCATAATAAATGACAAGATTTGTTGAGAGTTTGCCAATTATGAGAAGATTTTGAATTTAAATTTTTTGTTTTGTTTTTGAAAACTTCTGACGGTTCTAACTTCTGTGAAGTTGGAGACTGCTACTGAATAGAAATGTAACTATAATGTTATTGGGAATTTCACCTGCATCTTTCTGTGAGCTACAGGAATAACCGTGATCACATACAACCGTATAACCAACGTCATTATCACTGTTATTTGGTATGGAGAATAATGTAGCAGACGAATAATAGTAGTCATGGTCAACCAGAGCACCTACGGCTACATTTCTCCCGAAATGTATTGCTTGCAGGAGGTTTTTCTGTGTTCTCATGGCTAGACGGAACTTTTACACTATAACTGTGATCATTAATTATGATATTGTGACTTTTAAATGAACTTCACGGTACCTGTGATATTTAGAAAATTTGCTCTCGCTGTCACTGACAATGGAAAGATCAAGATCAAGCAGACGATGAAACATGGCGTAAGATGTTGTTGTCATAACTTCGGTTATTTCCGTGGTACAATAAAATTTATAAACATGTTAAATAAACTACACATGTTACCAAAATTTCTTGATTCTTTTTTTTTGTAAACAAATAAAAATTCATGTCGTATTTAACATCGAAATTGTTCCGTTCTGTCCCGTTTTTTCAAGATCACGATGAAACGATAAACTCGGCAGCCATTTAAAAAAAATAATCGTACGAGATTTAACGAGAGTGACGAAAATTTTCAGATGGGTCGTGTAGAGAGAGTTATCGTTCTTTATTCCAAAACCATGCTTCTACCATAAGTGCCAGCTAAAGCTGGCATATTAATGCATAAAATTTTCAGCCCACTCATATATGGGGGTGGTTCTGAGCACGGAAACACCAGAAATCAGGTGCGGATCCAGGATTTAATGTTGGAAAGGGGTGCAAAAATATTCTTCTGCGGAACGGAGCATGTTGCGAAATATTTTTGGGTAAATAAGCAAAAATGTACGTGCCGTCATCATTTCCGCTTTGTCTGCAATTATTATGGTCTGCTCAGCAAAAAGTATACCCTAAAGGGTGGGGGATTACTTCGGTTTTCGGTTAAAAATGGGTACAGAAGTGCGGCTGGAATGTGATCCTCCATTCATATATTAATGCATAAAATTTTCAGCCCACTCATATATGGGGGTTGTTCTGAGCACGAAAACACCTGAAATCAGATGCGGATTGACCTTACACTGAAACACTTTGTGATACACATTCCCTTGACGCGATTTAACAACAGATTTTTACACGTCAAGAGCTTTTCCTTCTGGGGAACCACAGCAATTCAACATGAAAAGGGTGGAGGGATTACTTCGGTTTTCAGTTAAAAATGGGTACAGAAGTGCGGCAGAAGTGCGGTTGAAAGTGACCCCCATTCATATTAATGCATAAAATTTTCAGCCCACTCATATATAGGGGTGGTTCTGAGCACGGAAACACTTGAAATCAGGTGCGGATCCAGGATTTGAGGGGCGCCAAAAATATTGTTCCACCGAGAGGAGCGTGGTGCGAAATCCTTTTGGGTAAAAATGCCAAAATTAAACCAGGGTTCTAATAGAATGGTGCAAACAAGATATTTCATCAACAAAAAAACATGTGATCAAGATTGCTAAATTAGCAACAAATGATTTAAGACTTCAGTTTAAAAAGGTGTAAACGAGATAATTTGCCGATCGGAGGGAGGTGGGAAAAAAAATTGTGATTAAATTTTCGGAAAAATCAAGATTTCATACTCCATCTGTATTTAATCCAAACTGAAAATTATAGTTTTTTTTTACTATTTCTTAAAACATTATAGGTTTGACAGCAATAAACCAAATACCAAATAACTTTGTAATTTGTAAGAACAGTATATAATATAGATAAAAGGCAAGTTTTATGACAATCAAAGTTGATTCGACAAAGTTATAGAAATTTTTAAAGGTGACCAACTGTATTTAATCCAAACTGAAAATTGTAGTATTTATTTACTATTTCTTAAAACATTATAAGTTTGACAGCAATAAACCAAATACCAATATAAAATAATGGGGGAAAAGGGAGAGGGGTCAAAATTTTTCTAAAACTTTCAGGAGGGGGTCACACATTTTCTGCAGAAATGGAAAAGGGGGGGGTCATTGAATTTTTTCTTGACTTTCAAAATAATTTGCCGGCCCCCTGGAGATAAATAATGGCTGGTCCCTTATAAAAGCTTTCAAAACCAGACCATATTATGTTTACCAGCACAAATATCGATATCCATTTGCGAAAAATACAATCAACATCTTGCATGTATGATATATTTTAACTCAATTTTATAGAAAATGAAAGGATATGGAGTAAATGTACATGGGACAAATCGCACACAATACATAGAAAACATAGAAAATTATCAATGAACAGGGCTTTTATTCCTGTTCTTCATCTTGACAGTTGATGTAGGGTCTTTAACCATTTTTAAGCACCCGAGCACATGATTCTTCAAAACTGGCAGGCCGTGCATGCAGGGGCGACTTCGAAAAAAAAGGGTACAGGTGTGCCACTGGAATTTGAACCCCCATTCATATACATTGCCCAAGACCATAAATCTGACCTAATCATATATGTATGCATATATGAATAGGTCCGATTTATGGTCTTGGGCAATAACAATTGTGACCTAACTATATATAGTCCAAACGTTTTGGCACAGTCATATATATTTTGACTACTACTTTGACCTATAATTGTTAACTTTTTATACATTGTGACGTATATGGAGAGTTGTGTCATTGGCACTCATACCACATCTTCTTATTTATATTATCTGAAATTCCGGCCAAGTCATATATTTAGTTCTAAATTTTCCGGCAGTCATATATTTTGCCTGAAATTTCCAACCCAACCATATATTTGACAAGTTGAAAAAGTGACACATTCCGGCTGTATATATATACCTTTATATAGGAAGTGATACCCAACCCCCTCCCCGTGGGCCCGGGCACAAGATCCTGGGCAATATGTTAATATTACTGCATATATGCAAAAGTAAAAAATCCAAATAGTCAGTTTTCACTCTATATGTCACCAATTAAAGGTATTTATAAACACATATTATTTTGATCAGTGCAATGCATCCAGGGTATAACAATGACATATCCTATGATTATAGATCACAAAGCCAATAGTTTCTGTCGGGAAGACTATTCTTTTAGGTGTCATATTGAGTGGTGGTATTTCGTCTGTGACACGCTTCAAAAAGATTTAAGATCTTAGTATCGCCTTACACCAAAACTATATATCTTCAAATTATGAACCAAAGTATATTTCGCGGGTATTTTCTAGTCAAATTAAAATTTCTTTGAATTTGCCTTAGTGCCCTAATTACAAAAGAGTTAGCCTTTGCTTCATATCGTTTATTTTTCTATTAGTTGTTTTCTAAACTTGTCGACTCGAGCTTCATGAATATGGCATACTGACATGTTCCTATGACATATACCGTCACTAGAAAAACACATAGAGATTGGTCCGATAGGATCAAAAGTGATTTATTGCATAGCAACATACGGATTTCATACAAAACTCCATAACCATCCAATCTCCCCGTTTGTTAGATGTCTAGAAAATGATGAAAATATTAATTTCATTACCTAGTTTTATTGTTGTTTTCATCATTAATATTTACCAGCTCGTATATTGTTTTTGTGAACTCGTCTAGTCAAAACAGATTCCTTACGGAGAACGCGTCAAACTTTACTGAGTTCTATTTGGAAGGCATTAGAGCTAGAATCAACTTTCTTAATTCTCTGCTTTGGGAGAGATACACAGTTACGAATCTGCATGCAAGTAATTTGACAAAACTTCACAAATTATATTCTAGTTTGACAAAATGTGTACTGTAGTTAAGAGATTAATAGTACTCGTTTTTTTAAGTCACAGGAGAACAACGAGGTCCTCGTCTCGATCATTCTATTGGTGAATATTTCCCAATATTTTAACAAATACATGTCTACCAACCTATCCTGATAACTTGGACCAGTCGATGGACAAGGCGTTTGGTTCTAAACACAATTTTAATATTAAATAAACACGTCATCAGGCTTTCTAATATAAAAAGATATTAACTACTGTTAAATTATTCGGTGTCGGACTATTGGGGCGTTGGACCAACGGGGTGTCGGACCAATGGGGCGTCGAACTAATGGGGTGTCGGACCAATGGGGTGTCGGACTAATGGGGTGTCGGAATATCGGGGCTGCCCCGAAAATATTACAGAGAATGTTTTGGACTTAGATAGAAAAGTTGGAGCGAGAGGCAGTTTCTGCTCAACTAGTTGTACCCTTCTTGTTCTATTATGTTTTTGTTTTTATTTATTTATTTATAGATGGAAGTTCGTCCACCATGGATAGATGGATGGATAGATGGTTTATCGTCCAGTGGCAAACTAATTATTCTATCTCCGAGCAGACATATCTTTAATCTTATTCCTTTATATGTCGCGTGTTAAGCAGCAAACACCAATTGTAAAGTCTTGGTTGGACCCAACCAGTAATCGAACCCCACGTCCTCCTGTACTCGAGGCGAGCACGCTACCACGATAACATCAATGCGGTCCCTGTCCACCATGGCCATTGACACTTACAAACGTGGATACGGAGTCATCAAAACAATAATTTCCTTTTAATATTTATTGTTGGTCAAAACAATTTATTGAAAAAGTTAATGTAATTTCATTTGACATCAAATCATATATTAAAGACTTTAATATCATCATCATCGAGACACCAGGCTGGCATCTTGTGCCCTACCATAAAATATACTCTTCTTATCCAATAGTAAATTGGTTGGTGTGTCAAATTCCCACAATCTAACACCATAATTCTACAATAGATAATATGTAAGCGATTTTTTTATAGCAGAGGTTTATAGATTTGTATTTTAAAATTGAGAGCACGACAAGATACGAATTGTGCATATCTTTTATGTAACACAAATTGTTTGACAGTTGTTCGAAATTTCTTGCCAAAAAAATAAACAAAAAAGGTTTCGCAAAATCATTACTCAAACAAAATATAGTAATGATAAAGAGTTAAGCCACGTGTAACATGATTTGATTAAAAGTATATTATAAGCGTATTTGCACACTGCAGTGTAATTTTCAAGAGAATAAAATGAAGCAAAAGCAAAACTTAGATTTGCTCCCAAACCAATATAAAGAGCATGTCAAACCTAATTAGATACAACTTTCACTGCTGACATGTGTTACGTATGTAAATTTTATACAAACAATTAGGTTACGATAGATAGCTTTCATTACTACAATATCATTAAATATTTAAGTTCAGAGGACGTAATTCTGTCAATAATAGGTCCAAAGCTTACTGATGACTCATGTTCTTTTTTCATATAACTCAAACAATGAACTTTGAATAGAAAGTGTTTTTTTTTTTTATTTTGTCGGTCCATTATGTATCTTAATTTCAATATACAGCCAAGTAACATCTGATTAAAATTGTATTATAAGTAGAGCAGAGAAGGTACCAATGAGATAATAAACAAATCCTAACATCATTAAAAAAAACATCGTGGTTAAAAAACGACGAAAAGACAAACAACACAAACACTACATAAAAAAACTGAATATTGAGCAACACAAATCCATTCAAATAGGAGAGGGAACTAATGGTTTCCGGAAAGTTACACAGTTCCTGCTCCACTGGTGGCACTAGTCGTGTTACTCGTTGTAAGTAAACAAAAACGTGATAAGTCGCATTCGGTTATGTCGCAATCGATACTTTTTTTACGACCAACACATGGACAATTTTTATCCATTGTACAATGAAGCAGTACAATGTCTGTAATCATCAGCGTTATTTTATGGGGTTTTTTTACCTGACACTATCTGTATTTAATTCTGTAATTGAAACACAGTATTCGGTAATTTTGGTTATTATTTTATATAAGTAATTGCCCATCATTTACTGACAGACTTTAAAAGCGCGACATTAGATTATTCTTTTTAATTCTTATTTTCAAATATGCAATTCTTGTAAAATAAATATATTAACATAAATTTCATGCATTACTTCACTGTCTAGAAAAAAAATTGCAGTTAGGAAGTAAAATAGATAACGGCATGTTTAATGTTCAAATCATGTGGTTTGTACTGAAACCCTGGTTTTCCCCTTAACAATGTCACCGCCAAAGGCAATGACTGCCTGTAAAAACGCCTAAATGATTGAGAGAAAAGTCATAGCCGTCCCCTATATTTAGATGTATCCAGCATAAAATAATCACGACGGGATAGCGTTTGAAAAAATGAAAACAGTCGTTTTAAATTGTGATGGCAATATTTGTATTAAGCATATATGTTTATTGTTTTGAATTTATATCGCGTTTTAACCATTGTAATACAAATTGAAATACTAAAAACATGCAAAACTTTCCTTATTAATTTTTACGTACAAAACAAAAAGGAGCCACCACAATTATAGCTAAATTTTGATTCATAAGAAGAAAGAAAAGAAAATGAAGTCAAAGAAATTTCCGGTTTTGTTTTGGTTTCTTATCTATATTGATGAGTTGTATATAATAATATGGCAAAGTAAACACTGAAATAATTGATAACTGTAAGTGTCTGTGTCGTCATTTGCAAAGTCTGTTTTCATAATAATAAATTACTCAGCGGGAGCAATGTTAAATAAGAGGCTCTCAAGAGCCTGTGTCGCTCACCTGTATCTACTGTGGTTTTGGAAATCATGTAAAATAAGGTTAAAATCATAAAGATACCCTAATTATGATTGAGGCCAAGTTTGGTTTAATTTGGCCCAGTAGTTAAATTAAAAGCAGAAGATTTTTGAAACAAATTAAAAAATTACCAATAAATTGCAGAAAATAACTTTAAAAGGACAATAACTCCAATAAGATGTCAATTGCCAATTGGTCATGTTAACTTATTAGTAGATCTTTCTTGCTTGATATTTTTGCTTTTTACAGTATATTTTAATCTATAATGATATTCAAGATAATTAAAAAAAAAGAATTAAAAAATACTTTCCTCCGCTCCAGAATTTATTTCATCCAAGGCCTGTATAATGCTGAAAATGCCTTTAAAATGTTTTTATGAAACACCCTTCAAAAACAATTTCGGCAGGGTTCCCTGACCCCGACTAACCCGCCGGATCTGGGGGGCATTCATCAAATATAAGTATGCTGAAAGAAAAGATATAATAATGGTTTATAGAAAAGTAACACTGAATAATTCTGAAATGGAACATATCAAGGAGAAATTATTAGCATCCCCCTGAAAAATTGCACCCCGAGAAAAAAATCAAGCCATCCCATTGTAGTCTTACAATAGTTACTGAAGACCCTTATCATTATTTAAATTAGTTTTCAAGTTGTGACCATTTGAAATTGTTTTTAACCTTTTCCCATAGACTTCTACAGTAAATCCTATGTTCTATTTTTACCAATGGGGACCATATTATTTGTGGGGCAGGATCATCGGATACATTTTTCAATCAAGATACTCTTAAGATAATTGTGGCTAAGTTTAATTCTATTTGGCCAAGTAGATTAAGAGGAGCAGTGTAAAATTTACTTTAAATGACAATAACTCCTTGAGGGGTCAATTGACAATTTTGGTCATTTGACTTATTTGTAGATCTTACTTTGCTGAACATTTTGCTGTTTACAGTTTATCTCTATCTATTATAATATTCAAGATAATAACCAAAACTGCAAAATTTCTTTAAAATTGCCAATTCAGGAGCAGCAACCCAACAACTTGTCTGATTTGTCTGAAAATTTTAGGGCAGATAGATCTAAACTTAATGAACATTTTACCTTGTCAGATTTGCTCTTTATGCTTTGGTTTCAGAGATATAAGCCAAAACTGCATTTTACCCCATGTTCTATTTTTAGCCATGGCGCCCATCTTGGTTGGTGGGCAGGGTCATTGGATACATTTTTGAATTAGATACCCTAAGGAAGATTTAGGCCAAGTTTGGTTTAATTTGGCCCTGTGGTTTCAGAGGAGAAGATTTTATAAAAGATTACAAAATTTACAAAAGTTGTGAAAAATTTACTTTAAAGGGCACTTACTCCTTATGGGGTCGATTGACAATTTTGGTCATGTTAACTTATTTGTAGATCTTACTTGCTGAACATTTTGCTGTTTACAGTTTATCTCTATCTATTATAATATTCAAGATAATAACCAAAACTGCAAAATTTCCTTAAAATTACCAATTCAGGGCAGCAACCCAACAACGGGTTGTCTGATTTGTCTGAAAATTTCAGGGCAGATAGATCTTAACCTAATGAACATGTTTACCTTGTCAGATTTGCTCTTTATCTTTGGTTTTAGAGATATAAGCCAAAAATTGCATTTTACCCCCATGTTCTATTTGTAGCCATGGCGCCCATCTTGGTTGGTGGGCGGGGTCCACATATATATTTTTAAACTAGATACCCTAAGAAAGATTTAGGCCAAGTTTCATTTTTGGTTTAATTTGGCCCAGTGGTTTCAGAGGAGAATATTCTTGTAAAAGTTAACGACGACGGACGACGGACGCCAAGTGATGAGAAAAGCTCACTTAACCCTTTGGGTCAGGTGAGCTAAACAATCTACATGAATATTGACATTTTTATAGAACAAGACAAATATCTCTCCATAGGACACTATGCCCCAATAGCGTTATTCTATGTCAATGTGCAGTGAAGCGTGAAATCAGCGTCACAATTTAAATTTTTCATATAATTAATATAAAAGTTCATCTTACAATGAACGTATATACTAAGTTTCAAGTTGATTGATCCAAAACTTATGTACTAACTTTCAAGTTGTTTGATCCAAAATTTATGTACTAAATTCAGACTTTGGTTGATTCTTTCATCATTGATCTTGATTCGGAAAAAAATAAAAGTAAAATTCAGAGGATAATCGAAGAATTTGTTAATGCACCTTGAGAAGCCGCAATTCAAGGTGCCAAAAATACTATCCAAACTGGTCTCGAAGTCATTTTTAGTAACTGAATTGACATATTGGAAAGCAGGATCTTTGACTAAGAGAAGAAATACGATAAACAACTTGAATGGAATAGCAAAATCTTGAAAGATCTCGTCGAGCTTCTAAACAATAATAAACAAGCTAATACACTGAAGATATCAACCCTTCATTCAGAGCTGAACATGGTAAAGAAAGACTTAATAAAACATGATTTCTAAATAAATGGTACTGCTCAATAAACCAGAGAGAAAAACACCGTGAGAATATTTGGAACTGTGCAAACTAAGGAGAAAGAAAATACTCGTGATATCGTTCAAAAACTATTTGAAGAAAGCTCTCTTTTGATAACATTGACAATGAAATTGCACACAGAATAGGTCCGGTCAAAGATTCTGATCAAAATGTTAACATCAGAAAACCCATCATCTGTAAAATGCTCCGTAGAACTGTTGAACTGAAAGTCATAACATCCCGTTGTAAACTTAAAGGCCTTAAAGTTTCTATTAATGACGAACTTACTAAACTGAACTTTGAACTATTAAAAAGTCTCCATTAACATGAACTTATAGATCAACCTTGGTCTTACAATGGTAAAATGTTGCTAAACACAAAAGCAATGTTATAAAGAGAGTAATTGACATTGCTGATGTTAATATGGTCCTCGTAAGCTGATTTATTTTCTAAATTCACATATAGCATGTATAGTGTTGTTGAAAAAAACTAATTTATTTCGTGAGTTGATGCATTTTCTTCGGTCTAGGTGGCCGAGTGGTCTAGAGCGATTGACACAGTGCAGGCAGTGTTGTCTCGATATCCCAATACCATGAGTTCGAATCCCGACGAGGGAAGAACAAAAATTTGCTTCCGCAAATTTGCAGATTTTACATTGTTGTGCTGATATTTAGAGTAGTTATGTATATATATATAGAGAGAGAGATAAGACGACCCGCACAAATAGAATTCCGTTTGTTGTTACCTTCCATCCCGATCTGACAAATATTTCATCTACTGTCCGCAAGCACTTGCGTCTTATTGAAAATGAGTCTTCCTTAAAAGAAATTTTTCCATCACCTCCTGTTATTACTTATCGCAGACCCAAAAATCTCAAAGACATACTTGTTACATCTAAAGTAAAAAAACAAGAGACCTCTAAAATCGGGTGTTACAAACAATGCGGAAGAAGCAATTGTAAGTGCTGTAAAGTCGCCAACACGGAAACCCCTTTCACCAGCACAGTAACAAAGCAGCGATACAACATCTATGTTACATCTAATTGTAAAACGGAAAATAGTATTTACATTCTTACCTTTGGAACTTGCAAGCTGCAATATGTTGGTGAAACAGAAACTAAATTCAACATCAGACTTAATAATCACCGGTCATTTTATACCAAAGGAAAACAACTGCCCTATCACGAGACACTTCTTAAGAACAGGACATACTTTTGAAAACATCACCTTTCTAATAAAAGAGGTCAACCAAAATTGGGACACAAAAAGTAGAAAACAGAGAGAGAGATTTTGGATGCATCAGCTACGTACTCTTGAACCTGACAGACTTAATGAGAGATGAAAAACAGTTTTATCAAAAACCAAAAGATTGTTTTGAATCTATCAGCGCTCTAGACCACTCGGCCACCTAGACTGACTTAAAAATTCAGCAGAAAAAATATATACATCTAAACAAGTGACAACTCTACGACAGATCCATCCTTTGGATCACCAGTGAAGGTGATATACGGGTGAAAACACATATTATATATATATATATAGAAATTAATCTATGTTGCCTCATGAAACTGATTTTGTTTTAAATTTTTAATTGTATCTTTATTTTATTAATCTCATGAGCAACATATTTCTAGGGTTTGTTTCAGTTTTTGTATAGATATTGCTTTTTGTATTCATCATTACGAAAGTTTACAGCAATAAATCTCTTGATCTCTAATTATATCATCATTATCATGAAATCTATTATTATTTTACTTTATTTTTATTTTTTTTTTTTTTTTTTTTTTGATGATCCTCTTTTCAGTCTTGATAATAATCGCATCTTAAATTATTGTATGTATACATATTTCGTTGCCAATTTTATAATGATTACGAGACGATTTAATTTTGAAATTATCAATTTCCCCCACCTTAGTAGCAATATACCAACTCCACCTGCATATGGGATATAAATTTCCAAACTTATTCGGTATTCAAGAGCTTGCAGCTGCTACTCAGACTTTGTAAAACGTCACCAGTGTTTGAGCAGAAAGTTGATGAACCAGGGTATGTTAAAGAACGTCTCTTCCTTCTTCTTAAGAAGTTCATCGGAAGATATTAAGACCTTGTTGATAAATATTCCGTATCAACTTCACAAATAATACACGATGGTCTTGAAGTATAGATTCTAGGTACTGACTATGTTTATCATCTTAATAACGTGTTATGGTATTATTTTATCTGTCTTAGTAAATTATTACTTTTACTGTTTAGTCTATTTTTGGTAATATTCATTTGACGTGGCTCGGTACTTATACATCCCGTCATTGAGTTATTGTGCTATGGTAAATTTTTGTATTCTTGTCTTTCGTTTTTCCTAATGTGCTTTGCCTATATGCCATTTGTTTTTCTTTGTTGACATATTTGTTTTTTTGTTTTTTTTTTTTTTTATAGTGATTAAGATTATAACACAATGTTGACTGCTGTACCCCTATTTTTGACATTTTTACCTATTATGTCTGTTTGTTTTGTTCACACATCGTTGTCAATATAATGAAATCTTTTGCGACTGTCATACAAGTGAGAGGTTTAGCTAGCTATAAAACCAGGTTTAATCCACCATTTTCTACATTAGAAAATGCCTGTACCAAGTCAGGAATATGACAGTTGTTATCCATTCGTTTGATGCGTTTAAGCTTTTGATTTTGCCATTTGTTTAGGGACTTTCCGTTGAGAATTATCCTTGGCGTTCGGTATTTTTGTTATTTTACTTTTTGCTTTTTATGCGCATTGGATATCTGTTTGCTTGTACTAATTTTTTTTACTATGTGTACCTTGTTTGTTTGTTTTTTTTTTTTTTGTCTACTTGTTTTATACTTTTGTTTACATATATGTTTTGTTCTGTGTAGTTATCCATAATCCCGCAACATTCCTCTCTCTAACTTCTGATCGGTTTTTTTATAATACTACTTTATCAAAGCAATTACTACTAAACACTTATCACTTTTTGAGTAACACTTTGTCAGACTCTCGTTACATGTACGTCTTTTTCTGTTATTACCGTTCTCTCATTTTCCGTTTCATTACACAAGCTAGCAATAATGGAACTATTCATGCTAATCCGGGTCTCAGGGGATCTTTCGGTATGTCACTTAAATGCACGTAGTTTATATTCTTTTGACAGCGTATAGAAGTCTAACCAATCTAAGCTAGACGAAATTGAATTCGTCTGTGTAACGAGTTCCAATATGATGTGATCTGTATTAGAGAACTTTGTTAGAACCAGATATCTCATTTGAAGATATTAAGATTGATAATTATAATATCTACAGGCGAGATAGGGTTGACGGTTCGGGTTACGGTGGTGTAGCCAAATATGTTTCCGACCGATTATATTCTATGCGTCGTCAGCAGCTTAAATTATACAGGGTCTCGAATTCTTATGCATTGCAAAACCAAGGATATTAAGTCTTCTTAGTGTTTGTTACAGACCGCCGACCGTAACGACTTATGAACGTCGAAAATTCTTTGATAGCTTTACTGCAGTCGTCGAAAAATATGAAATCTTACAGCCCAGATGTTTGCTTGATTTTTTGGGACTTCAACGACCTATGTTTCATGGTTTGATAGTCATAGTCACAGCAAGCTCGGTCTATCTCTTTTTAATCTGGCATATAGGTAGTGTCTATCACAAATAATTGATGAACCGACCAGGTATACGGACAGAAGTGCAACACTGTTAGACCTTATATTTACTGACAATGAACATTATGTATCGACCTTCGGGGTTAGTCCCCCCTTACTTAATCTCGACCATTGCATTATTTTTTGTATAATAAACCACGTGCCTTTCAACGTCGTTTCTAGGATTACAAGACAGCTGATTTTAATAGTCTGAATACTGCATTATATAATGCTCCCCCTTTGATTCCGCATATGACTTTTTGACGATGTGAACGACATTGCTAGTTATAAGTTTGAAAGTAAACATGAATCTAATATCCGATGATCTTGAAAAGGCAGAACTTCTTAGTTGTAATTTTCTGCTCAGATGCATTTAGGTCAACATGAAAACGACTTGCCCACTCTACTGCCATTATCTTTTCTTACTGTAGAGCTAGTTCAGGAGATAACGGATGTGAATCAGATGTTCTTAAATATTTACAATCAAACCCACGTTAGTCATGTGAATGATGTGACCCAGATGGTATATCAAACCATATTCTAAAGTACTGTGCGCAATCTCTGTATAAATAAAGGCAACAGTAGTATACCGCTGTTCGAAACTCATAAATCAATAGAGATAAAAACAAATCCACTCGCCAAACTGTACAATTGCTCACTTCGTTCTGGAGTATATTCATCTCTCCGGAAAGTATCTAATGTATGTCAGGAGAAGAAGAAAAAAAAAAGCAATAAAAATATGATGTATAATTATCGACCTATTGCTCTACTATCATTTGTGTCCAAGATCCTTGAGAAAATCATCTTTAAGACTATTTATGAGTTCTGTGAATTTCATTATTTACTTATCACAGAGAATTCAGGCTTTAAGAAAAACGATTTAACAGTGAATCCACTAATTAGTATTACTCATGAAATTTACAAGTAATTAGATAACGGTAAAGATGTCGTACAATCTTTTAGATGTGTCTAAGGCCTTTGCTAAAGTTTGGCACAAAGGTCTTGTTTTCAAACTTACACAATTTTGCATACTTTTGTCTCTTATAGAAAATTACTTTTCAGGTCGTATTAAAAGAGTCGTCAGACATCATCGAGTCAAGGGTTCTACACTCCGTCCTCTGATTTTTCTGATTGATGTTATGATATTAAAGAAGGCATTATCAGCAATTTTAAATTGTTTGCTGATGATAATTCCCTCGTCAAAAAAATTGATGACATCTCAGATTGTTATGAAACTCTGAACAGTGACACATGGTCCCAGCAATAGTGTGTAATTTTCAATGCACATAAAACTGCGTATCTTATAGTGTCTAAGACGAATAATTTACACCATTATCCCTAATGGTCTTAATTAATATAAATATAAGGGAACAGTCATTATTTATCAGCTGAGGGGTCGGTTCATTTTAGGGGGTCATTACCAAAAATATCATACAGTTGGGGGTTGCCATCAAAATTTCATTTGACTGGGGGTCACACAATGAAAGTTTTTATGTCTGACAAGTATATACAAAGTGTTGACGATATTGAAGTGAGTGTGCAATCTCTTAAATAATTTCTGTCATTATTAAATCATTGATCATGTACAGCACTAGCAGGATGCCTAAGTTCTCAAGGGTAGTGAATCTGGTCACCCTTATCACAGTCATCTGTTATGGTTCATTATCCCAAGGAATATTATATTCACCCTTTATCCATAGGATGTGAAAGTTTACAATCCGACTTATCTCAAGATTAACAACTGTATAACATTTGTCTCTAGTTTAGACCACAGGAAACAATGAGTTTTAAAAGTTTCTGAACATGTGTATTACAACTTTCTAAAGTGTTCAAATCATTTTGATGCGATTTCTTAGGATAGATATAGAACTGTAAAGGTGTGTACGTTCTAAAATAATTTGTAAATATGTATAATTATTTTATGAAATTATTACAAAGATATCGAATAATAATCAGAATTTTTAATGTTCAAATCGAGGGCCCTTGTAGGGCAGCACGGCATTCACACACACAAAACAATACACTAGGGTTTCGTAATACATTTTCACATTGAAATAAAATATTGAATGTTCATATAATTATTAACATACATATTTATTTTTTATCTCAAATAAATCATGTAAATTTTTGTACATATTTGATCCAGGAAGGACTAGAACCATAAAATCAGCAATATTTGTAATGTTCTATTTTCAGTTGCACTTCCAAGTATGGGATTGAAATAAAAAAATATCTATATGATGAGAAAATTAAAATTCACAAAACATTTATAAAACTTCAAAATTTTAATAAAGGCATTAAAAGAATTGAGACATATTGTTTACTCTTTTTATATGTTTTTTTTTTTTTTTCATTCACAAATAATTCAGTACATTTACATTTATTCATATAGAGGAAAATCATTATTGAAAGGTTATATATAACCTTTCAATAATGTACAATTTTAAAGGTTTCAGTCAAATAAATTGGAACAAAGAATTTTCTGTGTTTTTCCTTTTTTTTTCTTCTTTTTACGTCATTTCATTCATTTATAAGAGCACATGCTCATGTACATAAACAAATTTGGCTAATTGTGCCTTTAAAAGCTTAACTTTTGAAGGATTAGCAGTTTCAAAACCAGGGACAATCTGTATTAAGATATGACTTTATTCTGTTCATGAAGGTTCAAGTTAAAATGCAATATATATTTTTGAAATGCTTATTTTGTCCATTTTCTTCTTGCATGTGTCAGATATTCATTTTCGAAAGAAAAAGAAAAAAAACAAGAAGAAAAACTCTATTGTATACTCCAAGGTTTTCTCAAAGAAGAATACAACTGAAAATGTTTACTAAAATCAGTTGCATCAGCTTCAAAACAAAGAATATGGAAGGTCATGATGAAACATCAAGGCAATATAATATTTACAGAATATCACTTACTAGTGTTTGCTAACCAGACAAAGTAAATTATCTTTATCAAATTAATTAGTTCAAGCTACTTATAAGAATAAGATAACAGAACTATAAAAAATTACAGAACTATAGTGTAGAATGTATTATAAAATATCAGTTCAGTTCAAAATCAAAGAAAAGGAGTACTGCAATCATTGCCCCAATCAAGGAAAATCTGTTTATGCTTTATTCTGTTACGGATAGTGTCAATATCCACATATTTCTCATAGCAATTTTTCAAGTCAAAGCCTGCAACTTTGTACTATGTAGCTTGCAGTTATCATCTTCTCCCAACTGCAAATGAATGAAATTTTTGTTTGTTTGGTTGGTTGGTTGGGGGGGGTCATACTTTTCAAACTATGTTCTCAGGGGGTCATTATGTGGTTCATAAGAATCATGGGGGTTGCCAACAAAACATTTTAATGTGAAAAATTTGAACCGTCCCCTCAGCTGATAAATAATGACCATTCCTAAAGAGAGTTACATAACATAAACATTTAGGTCTTATTTTGAAATATAAACTTTCTTGGACCGATCATATTGTTGATATTTGTAAGAAATGTCACAGTAAACTGAACACTATCCTGAGGATGCGACATTTATGACCTAGATCATACATTAAAAAGTTATATAACACATTTGTTCGTTCATTACTAGACTATGCAGATGTTATCTACGATAACTGCTCTAGCGCTGATTCTGCAAACATTGTACATGTAAAGAGACGTTCCTGCATTATATCTACTGGGACAATCAGGGTCACAAAACATGTCACTTTATTGAAAGAGGTTGGACTTGAGCTTCTTAAAACATGCCGTAAAGTTCATAAACTTACATGTACATATCTGTGCAAATTAAAAATCATCTTGTTCTAGATTATCTCTGTAATTTTCATCCATTATTCCGTCATAACACTGAAAACTATAACTTAAGACGTTATGCCAACTTGATACCTATCAGGTGAAGAACAGTAGCATACTATAATTCTTTTCTTCTAGCTACGATTAGAGGCTGGAATAGCTTGTCAGCTGAACTAATTTCAGCAACATCTTCGGCGTTTTTCAAGGGTTGCCGTATTGTGTCCTTTCATTAATCTCCTCACTGACATTTCTAACTTCAAAATTCTTTCAATAGTAGCAGAAATTATCTCCTTCTTGAAATTGAACAATGCCCCTATGTAAGTGATCTCTTGTGATGGGATGAGAGAAGATGTTTGAAGATTTACTATAAACCCCAATTTTATCAGAAGACTGAGTTTTTTCTCTCTGTCTGAAATTAGCATTTTCTCTTGATCATTCACTAACAACCAATCGTCCAAATAAGTTGCTAGGCGTATGTTTTGGGTTCTCAGATGAGCTGCTACTACTAAATATATATTATTATTTTATTTTTATTCTTTTTATTTTATTGTTTTTTTTTTTTTTTTTTTTCATTTGACCTGATTGTACTCAAAATCGTCTTTCCTTAATCATTATTTTATATTACCGAGTTCAACATGATTGTTAAGTCGTGTGCGTCGTCTGAGTAAGAATGGGTGAGTGATTGGATGGGTGTGAAGTCAAGTTACATCCGTGTGTCTTGTCCTGTACATATTGTGTTAAACATGTTTGTGAAAAAAGAAAAAAAATCTTTGTTAATTGTGAATCTATATATATATATATGTTGAGGAGACCCACACGTAGCCTCTGGCTGTTGGTTATCCTCTTTAAATAAAAAAAGATTATATAAATTCAGACTTTCCCTTTTCTATGTTCAGTAAACTGTGTAATTTAGGTTAAAACCGTAACCTGCCATGTCATATCAAACGTTCCCAATAAAATGAACAATTGTCCTAAAAGTTGATGTGACCTCGCCTCCATGATAAGCTACCTAAACCAAAACTTTTACAAAATATAAGACAGACTAACGGCCGGATACACAGAACATAAAACATGAAGCCCTTCTGTCGTATGCGGGCATAACAATTAATGTTAACTACAATAAGATCTTCATTATTTCAAATACCAAAAATAAGCTTTGGTTTCTGATTTGATGAATTTTATGTAAATACAACTGTAGTCAATACTTGACTTTTATGTATCGTTATTGAATTCTATTTTTGTCATTCATTCAACATTTCCGTCTATAAGTACTATCGCGTGATTTTGATTGTTTTTCTGTCAAGAGGTTTTATTTGTGTGAATCAAACAATTTTTAAAGTTAAAGTATTTCCAACAATATTGTGAAATTGTGAAGTACATTATATGAAAGAATAAATCTGACGTCTTCTTGTATGCAATTATAGAAGTGTGAAAAACTTCGCAGAACTTATAAAATCTTTTTTACTAAATAATTGTATAATTTAATCCGTACATTTTAAGTAAAACTGTTATAAATAGATTTCTCTTCCGAGTTAAGTTTCATGTTTGTTTCTTTTCCGTGTGCACTATAGACAAGTGTTTTGTACTTTTCATCAGTCACTTGTCATGTCTTTTTAAGACTGTAAATGTAAAACCCCATTTACTTTTTTCCTCGTGTTGTAAGGTATTAAATCAACAAATATTAACAGCAGTGAATTATTATTTTAGATGTAAATTATTTGTTTACGTCAATGACATTTCTATCTGTTGATAATTTTAGATTATCAATTAATGGCCAAGGCAGTAGCCAAATCAGCAAGTAGAGCTTTGGGTTTATTAATTGTAAAAAGTAAAACATATGGTGGTTTCCAACACGATATATTTTCTAAATTATACAACACTATGGTCTGGTCAGTAATTGATTATGGGTCGTGTATTTGGGGTACACGCGATTACTCATGTATCAATGCTGTCCAAAATAGAGCCATAAGATTTTTTATGGGTGTCGGTAAATATACCCCAAATGATGCCATACATGGAGATATGGGTTGGAAACCACCATCTGTAAAACAATGGACAAGTGTATTTAGACACTGGACAAGATGTTCAAATATGACTCATAATATAATAAATTTTAAAGTTTTCAAATGGTCCATTAAAAAAGCTAGAGATAGAATTAAGAATTGGAGCCATAGAGTTATGGAAATGTTTAAAAATCATAATTTTGATGGTTATTGCAACTTTGAAACTAATGTATTAAATAAGAGTATTATTATACAATTTGAAACAATAATGTTTGATAAATATAAAATAGATTGGAGTAATAGAGTATCTGCGTATGCTCAAGGTAATAAACTAAGAACTTATAAGTTATTTAAATATGATTATTGTACTGAACCTTACTTAAAATGTAAATGCCACTTAAATTTAGGAGTTCTTTTGCTAAATTTATATGTGGAGTTGCTCCCTTAGAATAGAAACAGGTAGATATGAAAGAAAAGAAATACACGAAAGAACATGTTTTATTGTAATAATAGTATTGAAGATGAACTACATGTTTTATTGAAATGTCCACTATATGAAGATCTTAGACATATATTCTTTTATGAAGTTGTAAATTTTAATGTGGATTTTAACATTTTATCGGATAATGAAAAGTTAATTTTTATTCAATAATGATAAAGTTTTTGAAAGTGTCGCCAGAACCTACTATAGCATTTTAATCAGAAGAAATGGTTTTATATAATTGATTATGCTATATTTTAATGATATTCATAAGCAAATATATATTATATATAATATGTACAATATCTAATTGTTTTTAATAGTATTGCTTGTACAGTCTCTCATAAATCTTTTAAGATTGGCACATACAATGTGAATTTAGAGTTTGTTGTTATACATGTATGTTTTATGTACCTGTATGAATATTTTATTGTGTAAATATATGTAATTGTATGTGGTGAGACTTTAATAAAATATTGAATCTGAATCGTCTGTATGAGGTTGTATAATTAGTCGTATAATTGACCAAAACCACTTAAGACTCCTACCCGTTAATTAAGCCCTATGTGATCTTGAAAGTCATACAAATATAAAACCAAGATCCAAATTCCAAGATTAAAGTTTGGTTATGCGAAATTTTGTCCCCAGAGCCCTGCAAGACAATTCTTACAAGATCCAGGCTTAAAAAACAAATCAGCCTTGATTGACTGATTCTTTGGTTTTCGAAAAGTTAGAATAGATAGTTCGGGGACGATCAGCGATATTTGAGGACATTTTTCGATTTCCATCCAATTTCTACTGATGAAAATTTGAGTTATAAGACAACGCGAATGGGATGAATTTATTTGCAAGCCCATTCCTATATAAACTCATACATAAAAAATTATTAACCTGGTATCTTTGGTGATTGTTTTATTTTTAACCACACCACATTTCCTACCTACCCCTAGTCAGGCGTATGTGTTGTTCGTCGTTGTCTTCTTTGAACATCTATTTTCTTGGAGGAGTCGGTTGTTAGTGGTTGCTGTAATCAATGCTTCTCATTTTATATATTATTGAAAGTTCCATTGAAAGCGAAAATTCTTAAAGATCATTGAAAAACGTTATATTTGTTTTACGCGTCTACTGCATTTTTGGTAAACTTGCACAAAAATATCTATTAAAAGTTAATTTAATATGCTTTTGTTGTTTTTTTTTTTTTTTTCATAAACCATCTACAGTTCTTAAACCTACATGTGGGGTTAGGGCGAAAAAGTGAAAATACACTTACTACAATACATATGGCGTCAACAGGAATACAAATACACCAATGTAAGCATACTTTTACTTTTACAAATTTTGACTTGGATGGAGAGTTGTCTCATTGGCACTCATACCACATCTTCTTATATCTATTTGCAGAGCCTACTAAAATGGTCTCAACATTTGTACAAGCAACTGTACTCGGTTTGGTAGTATGAATATACTACAAAGATAACCAATGAAGTTATAAACTCATGGAAACATAGGTTGAACAGTTCTATTATGTTACTGATATACTGGCGTAAGTGTACCTTACAAATCTAATCCTGAAAAATCTGAAAATGCTCCGAGGACTTGATATTATACATCGTATTAATATAAACATCAATTAATTCATTTTATTATTATTTAGTTTAACGTAAAGCAGTATAATCGAATGAAAGTTTTAAAATTAGAAAGGAATGAGTAACTTATCGTGTCGTGTGCAACAATTCAACATTATTCATTTAATCGTACATATTGATGGTCACGTATTCATTCGTGAACATATATTACTCATTTATTCATGTTGTTTGTACTGTTTATTCATAGAAAGTTGGAGATACAGTTGTCAATTATTAGTTTAGATATCATAGAAAAGTTTTTAAATTTAAATCATAAACAATCAAGATGGCTTCCCTTCAAATAGAGTTAGAATCATATGAACAACTCAGAAGAGCTGAAAACCAGCATAGGATTGTCCATGAAGTTAATATTTCGGGGCAACAATGGAAAAAAATATTTATGTGGCTTATAGTGTCCATTGTTTCAACTTGTACAGTCTTGACTGTTTTTTATTTCACGTCACCTGGTAAGTCAAAATAAATGCAATTTTTATCTTTGTGCATGTACATGCTGATGAAACAATACATTACAAATTTACTAGTAATTGATGCTATCACCTAAAAAATACTTTAATTCATCATAACGTACTTGTGATAAGATGATTTATATTTAAATGGACATTCTAAGCAAGTGTGGATGGGATGAAACAGGACACAGTAAATATATCAAGTTATGTCCTACAATAAGAGATTTCTTATTTAAATCTGTTAACTGGAATAAAAAAAAACAAATAGCTCTTATAAACGGATTTGCCTGTTGTTCAAAATTGCATGTTGTTCTTTAGATGTGTCTTTATTTTTCATTCCTGATGATAAAACAAAACATTTCGAACACTGAAAGAGGTTAGAATGTTTAATATTTATTTTCATATAATTGGAGAAAGCGTTTATGGAAGAGTGCGACAATTTAGCATAGTTACTCAAAAACTATCGATAGTCATGTGTTCATTGACTTACATGTAATATTTCCAAACTGATTCTGTATATTGAAATGAAGCTAGAAATACGTTTAACTTTCATAACTTCATATATGGACCATGAGGATGTTTTATCAGGACGCAATGGTTCAAGTTTGTTGAAATTGTCCGTTTATAAATTTTGAAATTATAAAGAAACTAAAGTTTCAACTCCCTCAGGCAAAGTTGACTTTACATGGATTTGGGTATTATTTTAAGTACTTTTGGTCATATATATAGCTCTTCAACTGTTTCGGTCCTTATACATCCTCGGCTTTCAAATATCAGGCCCCAGGGTATCATCAGCTTAGTAGTCAGTGTCGGTACTGGCATGATTTATAACAAACCTTTTTTCAAATTGTCCGTTTTTAAATTTAGAAATTACTAAGGTTTCAACTACTTCAGGCAAAGTTGACCTTAGATGGATTTGGCTATTATTTTAGGTACTTTTGGTCATATAGCTCTTCAACTGTTTCGGTCCTTATACATCCTCGGCTTTCAAATATTTGGCTTTGGGCGTTCCTGATGAAGATAAATCCAGAAAAGCGCTTCGGACGCATGAAATTAATAACGTGTTGTTTTCATTTATTGTTCCTATAACACTTTCAGTATCCTTGATGTAAGCTGGCTTAGTATTGACTGTAACTTATTTCAAGGTGTGTTGTACATTTGTAGGTTAAAATAATTAACATTTTAAGACATGTTCCTACTTCTGCGTGTTCTACAAATTCATCAAAAGAGTTTTATTATTAGATTATTAAATCTATAGAGACATTTAAGGCAATGGTATTTGAGTGGAAATGTGACATATTTTAAGTATTTGTTTTGTAAGAGTTGCCTATCTTGAAACTGTTTACTAGACTAAGTTCAAAATCAATACATATACTAAGTACCATTGTTTTAATTGTTTCACATTTTGTCATGTCGTGTCTTTCTATTATAACTGCTATTCGGTATGGGTTTTTCCTTATTTCCAGGTCAGTTGGTCTTTGATGGATAATTGTCTCACTGAAAATCATACCACGTCTCCTTATTTTCATATTGAAAAAATGATTTAGATTTTTTAAGATCCCTAGTAATGTTCATTAATCAAACGGTTTATTAATTTTGATCCCTTGTACATGTTGCTCTCAAGATGTTTTTTGTTTTATTTATTTGTTTTAATTGATTTGTAATCTATTTTATTTGATTTTTTGTGGGAGAGGTATATATGGGGTTGCCTGTCTTTCTTTGGTTTATAGTTGCTGATTGTTCTATCCTAGGTGTATCAGGCCGGGTATAAATGATATCGAACACATATCGAAATCAAAAGATCAAAAGAGTAAAATTATAAAATTTCCTTTTCAAAAAAGCTTTTCTCAACCATTAATGTACCAAAATAAGAAGAACCAGGCATCCGAAAATGACCTGGACCCTCTACAAAATAAACAACACTGACCTTTTTATGAAAACCTGGACCGTCCATTGTACTTAAGACCGTTAATTATGTGCCTATTGTTTGATTTTGATTATCGTCATATACAATTGTGTCTTTTTGGCGTTTATCTGTATATATCTTTTGTGTTTTTTAACTGTGATGAGATAACATTTTTTTTTTTTTCATTTCCATCTTCTTCCCATTGCCGCGTGTGTATTCTTTTCATAAACAAGTATTACTAATAGTCAATAGCGTAAAAAGAAGATCTGTTTACCTTTCCGAAGCACATGAATTCACATCCAGTTTTTGGTGGGGTTCGTGTTGCTCAGTCTTCAGTTTTCTATGTTGTGTTTTGTGTACTCTTGTTTGTCTGTTGGTCTTTTTCTTTTTTAGCCATGACGTTGTCAATTTACTTTCGACTTATGAGTTTGAATGTTCCTTTGGAATTGTTCGCCTCTCTTTTAGGCAACGAAGAAGAGTTCAATTTGGACGGAAAATATTATTTTGTCAACAGAAACACAACTTGTATTATTCACTGCAAACGGCTGTAAACCATTATAACGATAAAAGCTATAAATGATATGGTAACATTTTTATATTTTGATTTTCTTTTAGTGAAGAAAACAAAAGATATTGGACTTCGACCAAGAAACTGCGGAGAAATATATTTAAAAAGAGGAAATGGGATTTACACAATTTTTCCGAACTCATCCAGTAGCAGTGGTTATATAGTCTATTGTGATTTTGAAACGGACAACGGAAATTGGACGGTAAATGCTTTTCCATCAGTCTAATCTATATGAATTTCTTACATTTTGTTTGTTTATTTATTGTTGTCAATAAAGTTAAGCTATGGTCCATACATAGTATATGTTGTACAAGTACAATATTATTAATTTCCTTTTATGGATCAGTATCTATCTGAATACTTTGTCATGGACAGAAATAATTATACGATACATTCTGTCTATATGAATACTTTATCAAGGCCAGAAATAAGTATACGATACATTCTGTGTAACAAATTATTAAATGGCTCAGCTCCACTGATTCATTTGCATGGTTTTCTTATTAAAAAATGAATAGGAATAACAAACGTCTTTTAAAATTAGGCAAAGGTGACCTTTGGGTGGTTTCTGTATCTATTTGGGCCCCTTTTGTTCATGATGATGGTAAATAAATAAAAGCGCTTCAAACGCAACTAATGTATAACAAGTTATTGTAATTTGTGTTATCAGAGTATAACAAAAACAAAGTGCACAAAAAAGAAAAAGTACAGATCAAAAGAGCTTCGAACACACCAAATGTATAAAGCGTTATTTTCTTTACTTGGTGGGTCGATAATGTGCGGTTGGACTGTTAGTTGCCGAGGGTATCGTTAGCACTTTAGTCAGAGCTTAATAAATGACATGATTTCAATACATACTTTCCTAACATTTTCCCGTTGATGGATTTAGAAATAATAAAGAAACTTATGCTCTAACTTTTCCAGGCAAACCTGATATAAGTTTATTTTGTTTATTCGTTTTATGACTCTCTTTATTTGTCTTGTTAGACTGTATTATACTACATACTTGGCTTTCAAAAGTTGGTATTGAGTGTCAAGGATGAAGGCAACTTTTCAAAAGCGCTTCGGACACATACAATTTATAATGGGTAATTTTGTTACTCGATCAAGATTAATGAAAACTCTAAACAAATGAAGAAAGCTGTCTAAAAATTGTACAATATTTAGCAGTTTCATTCAAGAATGAGTATCTTCCTTAAGGTGGTACCAAACACCTTGACTAAAATTATTTTGGCTCGTTTAATTTTCATAAAGTTTTGACAAAATATTTACTTTGACCCTTTGACAAAAATATTAAAATTTCGAAAAACTTGAACCACACACTTTATCGGAAAAATTTCATTGGATATATAGCAGTTTAACCAACACTAATTTTGATCATTCAGCAGCTTAATATTTCCTTAACAATAGAATGTGATTAAAACGTTCAGCTGATTTTTATAGAGTTATCTCCTGTAGTGTTATGTACCTTCTTAATGCTATTTGTATCATGAATTTATAATAATTTTGAAAAATTTGTGAAATTGGTATTTGATTTTATCGTTTATATTTGTCAGGTATTTCAGAGAAGAATAAACGGTACAACAGACTTTTCAGAGGATGGGAGGAATATGAAAAGGATTCGGGAATTTGGAGGCAGAATTTTGGCTTGGTAAATTTTTATGATTACTATTATTTTAGAGGAGCAATTACTATTATTAATGTGATTGCTTGATTAATTGATTGATAGGTTTAACGCTACTTTCTATATCAAGGCTGTCTATTTTTATTGGTGAAGGAAACCGTAGTGCCCGGAGAGAACCGTCAACCTTCAGTAGAAAAAACTGACAGTCCTAATAAATTAAAATTGAAGTCGAGCACACCTGCAGCGTGTTAGTTTTGAACGCGGAATCTCAGTGTTTACAGGCTAGTGATATAGTAGTTAGACTACTAACACCACTCGGCTACCGAGGCCCTAGGTTATTACAGTTAATTGAAAGACAAACAACACGAACAACATATGTCCAGATAGTCTGACTTTGTACAGGTGCAAAATGCAGAGGTTAAACCCACAGTGGTTAAACCAGTATTATAACACCTCTGTAAGACTTATATTCTATGTTTACCTCATGATGTCGTCTGATTTTTGTGCCGTTGGATTGCTGTCCTTTAGTTAATACTTCCCAGCCTATTTGTGAACGGTTTTAAAATGATTTGACACCAAACAAAAATCATAAATGGTTCCGCGGAACTCAGTGTCTCTATTGATCTTGCTGTAATTGTAAAAGTTTAATATTGAATACCAAAGGCTAAGTCCATATATAAGTTCAATACGGAAGGAGGTGAACACAAATTTTCAGATGATACTTCTTGATCATAAACACGCTTCTGTCCAAGTCTCGTTATAATTCATGGAGGATTGACAAAGTTATTATTGATGTCTAAAAGATTAATCTTAGACTGTATGTGAATGTTTACAGCAACAAACTTACAATAAGCATTATGCTTAAAAAATCTGAAAAAAAGACAATTTGTCCTAGGTACTCTCCTTAAATAACTATTAAGCTTCTTTCCAGGTTTGGAAAAATTCCATGAAGACTAGACAAGGTTAATAATGTCAAAATAAAATTTAATAGCTGACTGTACCCAACTGTTTTCGACGTCAAAACAGAAAGTAAGAAAGTTTTGTCTCGCCTTCGTGACTTTCGTCTCAGGCGAGACAAAAACATCATATATTATTTATGATTTTTAAAAACATTTTCAGGTAATAAAAAAATCAATGAATTAACGTCGAACGGACAACATGAACTAAGGGTAGATCTTACCGATTTTGAAGGCAACACAGGATACGCTAAATATTCCACGTTCTTTGTCGGTAATGTTTCTACCCAATACAAACTTGATGCTGATGGAAATAGTGGGGATCTCGGTAAGTAAAAGTTTAAGTCATACTGTGTAGTATGAGCATATCTGCTATTTTGTAGTTCTCGAGAGAGAAAAAATATAAGAAGCATACCACTCTGATTTGCCATTTAATCTTAGACTAGTTCTCGTGCTGCTGCGATTGTGTAGATAATTAATAAAGTTGAATCTAGGTCGCCTCTCCTTGATTTTTACCAGACTCGTAAGATGAAATATGTTTTAATCAACTCTAGAGTCATCACTTGTAGAATATTGCCTTCGGCAAGGTTTAATTTGGATTACCTTAACTGTTTTTGGCAAAACCTTTCGGAATTTTGGTCCTCAGTGCTCTTTAAATTTGTACATTATTTGGCCATTTTAACCGTTTTGATTCAAGCGTAACTGATGAGTCTTTTGTAGACGAAACACGTGTCTGGCGTACAAAGATTTAATCTTATCATACTCGCATGATATCAACATTTAAAACAACTCCTATTACATACAATTGAAATGTAATTTATCACTTAACACATTTATTGACAAAATTTACTTCATTTTATTTTTACATCAAAATTGCCATCGAAGCACTTTCAGAAAATCCAGACCTTAAATGTTTTTTTTTTTTTTTTTTTGAGATGTTAGTCATGGCTTATTATTTCATTTTGTAGAAGGGTAATACATATACAGTTTATTACACATACCGTATATACCTAGATCGTGGCCTTATCAATGCACATTTTCTAAGATCAAAACGTCACTTTATTTTGAGTAATTTTAATGTATTTGTGATTATGTTATAAATTATTAAACATGTGTAACATAATTATAGAATTGAAGACTGTTTGAAAATATGCATATTTTGTAATAGATTCAGGATTAAATTGGAACTTTGAAAAGTATTATAGTTTTGTGATATAATTTTTGGACCCTCCTCCCCCTCCCAAACAAAGAAAAACGTAATAAAACCAATTAAAGTAGCGTGTAAAGATATTATTTGATATATATTTCAATTCTTTTGAATAAGAGATAGTTTGCAGCATAATTATAACATGCGTTTTACTACAAAGTATGAAACGCCAAAACTGTCTTATTATGCCCATTTTCATTATATGATGTGCATATACCTTTATTTGATGTGCACTTGTCATTATATGATGTTCAAACACCTTTTATGGTGTCCAGTTGACATTTTATGATGTGTATATATCCTTATATGATGTGCAAACATACTTATATGATGTGCAAATATACTTCATATATGATGTGCAAAATCCTTATTTGATGTGCAAATATACTTATATGATGTACATTTTCCTTATATTATGTGCAAACATCTTTATATGATGTGCAAATGTACTTATATGATGTGCAAATGTACATATATGATGTGCAAATGTACTTATATGATGTGCAAAGATCCTTATATGATGTATGAATATACTTACAAATGTATATGATGTGCAAATATCCTTATATGATGTGCATTTTCCTTATATTATGTCCAAACATCTTTATATGATGTGGTTCTGTCATTATATTATGTGCTTGTAACATTATATGATGTGGTTTGGATTACTTCATTATATGATGTAAAAACGTACTTATATGATGTCCTTTCATCGTTGTTATGGTCAATAAACATGATCACGATAAAAACAATTACTCACTACGTCATAACTGATTCCGATCTGCTTCTCCGGAATTACGGCTCAAATCTGTAACTATCGTTTGGAAAATGGATGAGATATTAAAAGAGATAAACCTTGGCACGTTGCTAACTCGGTTTAAAGATGAAAAAAACACATCTGATATTGTTGGAAAATTGTCAAATTATGAATTGCAAAGTTTATGTTTTATCGATGGGTCTATAAAATAATGAACATACGGTTAAAGTGATTATATTATGGCAATCAAATTAAAATATAATTCTCTGATTTCGTTATACTCATATGTGTACGAGCACACTAGTTAATATAGATATGAATTTTAATTAGATTGATATTATGGATCCTCGACTGTACATGGAGTTCAAATATTTGATCTACCAGAGAATATTCCGCCTTTATATTTAATGCAGGTTTACTGCTTCTGATCTAGCAGTTCCAGCCTCGTATCAGCTTTCGAAAGTGCAAGTTATAGAAGAAATGAGACAGTGCAATTCATATAAAATGAGACAGTGCAATTTAACAAAAATCAAGTTTTGAAATATTTCGGAGGAAGGTTTAGATCCATTAAAAAGGAGCTAGTTGAAAATTTCCTCCTGTGGCAAACATGTGATAAAAGAACTTCAGCTGTATTGCTATTCTAATTAAATCACAGTTATCTTTTCTTCAGTTCGGGTGATTCAGTTTGCAACGGCGGCTTTTAATTTTTGCGTTTATCTTGATAACTGCAATAGATTTTTTTTTTTAAAAGAGGGGTGGTAATGAAAATCGTCTGAATATGTTCTATAGTAAAGGTCCCATCTGGGCAATTTGAGCTCTTATGAGTTGTGTTGTTTTATTGCCTATTATCTTGATAACTTATTCATAGAGAAATCTTCCTTGCAAAATGTAAGGCAAGAACAGATTAACAAATAAATGATTAAACATTTCTGAAATTATAAATCAACAACCGAGTCACTGGTCATTTTCTATCATTGGCGGGACCTGGGAGAAGTCCCCACCTTGAAGAAAGAAAATAAATTCAAGACCCCCTTTTTCCAAAGACATTTCAACACCCTACACGCACATACATTTCTCAGTACTTCTGTTCGTTATAACAACAACAAAAACGAATACAATTTCTGTTTTCTATTACAAGTATAAAATACTGCATCAGTCGTGGATCTAGAACTTCAAGTGTGGAAGTTATTTGCGGCTTCAAAATCTTTATTTGGCTATGCCGGTTATGGTCTCATTGATATTTATTACACTTTCATTCAATATTAGCTTCAGATGAAAAATACTCTCTTGGAAGAACATGTTGAAACTTAGGATTTTTATCTTAAAATTGAGGCGAGCGGAGCGAGGCAAAAAAAGATTAGCCGAAAATGATGAGAGATACAGATATGACATCTGAATCAAGTGTAAGATACTCCTGCTTAATATTCAGATACTGATTTAGTGTATTCATAATATAAGCTACAATATTTGCATGTTAGAAATACAGAATTACTTAAATTTTGTAAGAAAATTTCGATGCCCGCCCCTATACGAAATATTAGTAATATGCTCCGCGCAGGCTGGACGCAGCTTGATATGACCACAGAGGTCGAACCCTGAACAGTATGGGCAAGTATGGACACACCATTCAAGCTTGATAAGCTCTGAATTTGGATTATGATTCAATATTTGACACAGCATAGGTTTCATCGAATGAATGTGGTCAAAGATCCTAAAAATTTGTAACTGGACATTTACCTATTATGGTCCAATATCCAAAATCTAAATACACGATTAGATCCAGCATATCCAAGTAAATCACGAATTCAATGTTTGATGAAATAAAAAGTTTTATTTTGGACCCTTTGGACCTCAATGTGGACCAATTTGATAACGGGGTCCAAAATCCAAAATGTAAATACACGGTTAGATTCAACATATCAAAGATCCCCATGCATCAATTTTGTTGAAATCAAACAAAGTTTAATTTTGTCAAACTCCGCTCGCCACAATAACAATTCTGACCCCAATTTGGACCAACTTGAAAACTGGGCCCAAAATAAAAATCTAAATACATGTTCAGATTCAGTATATCAAAGAACCCTAGAATTAAATTTTGTTAAAATCAAACAGTTTAATTTTTGATCTTTTGGACCTGAATGTAGACCAATTTGAAAACGGGGTCCAAAATCTAAATACACACGGTTAGATTTAACATATGTAAGAACCCCAAGATTCAAGACTTGAATTAAACCCCATTGAAATTGGTCAAGAAATAAGCAATTTATACAAAGTATTAAAAAGTATTGTTTTGGCCCTTTTGGTCCCTAATTCATAAACAGATAGGGCCATAACCCTCAAAATCGATCCTTCCTTTTTGGCATGGAACCTTGTGGTACAATTTTATAGAGATCCATAAACTTATACACAAGTTATTGTCCTGAAACAAGACAAATGCATGTTTTGGCCCTTATACCTAAACAGTTAACACAATAACCACCAAAATCAATCCCAAACTTCTTTTGTTGTATGGAACCTTGCAGAACAATTTTGATAGATCCATACACTTGTAAACAAGTTATTGTCTGAAATCAAATGTCTTCGGACGACGACGACATCGCCATACCATTACACGGCTGCAAATGTTTGCGTTTGTATAAAAATTGGATACCCTTTCCATTTTCCTCCTATCACCCTTTTAGGTAACAAATGACCGGTACCTTACAGGAGTAATTACCCTTCCAATGTCCGATTTTGTCCATTGTTGCGTCTTTTTACTAATATCTTGAGAAAAGTAATATATAAAGAGAAATTTGAACAACTATTTTAAATGATCAGCAATGCAAAATTTACAAAAATGAACATACTTTATATTTGTGTATCAACTTCTTATAGAAGAAACTTCCTCTAAATAGGAAAGACATTTTCAATGGAAATAAACTATTTTGTTTCCTTCCTTCTTAAAACAAATAATGTCTTTTCAAGAAATTTGGAATCAAACATTAACCCTCCCCACCAACACCACCACAACCACCACCAATATAAAAAGAAAACTAGCCTTATCCTTGTTTATAGTTCGATGCCTTGAGTCTGTAAGTGTATAATATGAGCGGCTTCCCACGAATCTTTTATGTTGCGGGTTATACTGTCTAGTTGAAGATGTAAAATAAATGCGCGAAAACGTTGTAAATAGCTGCGCACAGATGTAATGCACCGAGTTGAAGTTCGTCCCATATCTCCTTTCATCTATACCGGGAGGCCTCGGTGGCCGGGTGGTCTAAGTAGTCGAACAACTGTATCACTAACCTGTCCAAACTTAAGTTATGAGTTCAAATCCCGCACGTGGCAGGTACGCTCGACCCCAATCTTAATTGAATACAATTGCCAGTTTTCCTACCGAAAGTCGGTGGTTCTCTCCGGGCACTCCGGCTTCCTCCACCAACAAAACTGACCGCCACGAAATAGCACGCTAGTGCTGAAAGTGGCGTTAAACACAAATCAATCATTCAATCAATCAATCAATCAATCATCCATACCAGTATAATTATGCATGAGTAGAAAATTTTATAGCTATTGTTTTGAAATACTTTTAGAAATGACTGTGATTTAATAGGAAATGAATTAAGATAAAGCGGCAATACAAAAGAGGGAACAATAACATCGGTATAGCTGTCTTTTGCAATAAAAGTTTTATCAACTTTTCGCCACAGCAGGAAATTCTTCAACTAGCTCCTGTATTAATGGATCTAAATCTTCCTCCGAAATGTTTGAAACGTTGATTTTCGTTAAATTGCACTGTCTCATTTTTTCTATAAATTGCACTTTCGGAAGCTGATACGAGGCTGGAGCTGCTAGATCAGAAACAGTAAACTGGCATTAAAAAATGCAGAATATCCTCTGGTAGATCAATTATTTGAACTCCAGGTTCTCAGTACACAGTCCAGGACCCATAATTTAATAACTTTAACCGTATGTTCATTATTGTAGACCGATCCATTAAATCTAAACTTTGCAATTCATATTTTGACAATTTTCCAACAATATCAGATGTGATTTTTCATCTTTTAAACGAGGTAGCAACGTGCCAAGGTTTATCTCTTTAAAAACTCATCCATTTTCCAAACAATAGTTACAGATTTGAGCCGGGTTTATAGTAATTCCGAAAAGCAGATCGGAATCAGTTATGACGTAGAGAGTAATCGTTCTAATCGTGATCATGTTTATTGGCCATAACAACGACGAAAGCACATCATATTAGTACGTTTTGACATCATATAATGAAGTAATCCGAAGCACATCATATAATGTTACAAGCACATAATATAATGACACAACCACATCATATAAAGATGTATGGACGTAAAAAGGAAAATGCACATTATATAAGGATATTTGCACATCATATAAGTATATTTGCATATCATATACATTTTGTAAGTATATTTGAACAAAATATAAGGATCTTTCCACATCATATAAGTACATTTGCACATCATATAAGTACACTTGCACATCATATAAGTATATTTGCACATCATATAAGTATGTTTGCACATCATATAAGGATGTCTGCACATCATATAAGGATATTTGCACATCATATAAAGTCAACTGGACACCAAATAAAGGTGTTTGCACTGCATATAATGACAAGTGCACATCATATAAAGGTAAATGCACATCATATAAAGGTAAATGCACAAAATATAAGGATCTTTCCACATCATATAAGTACATTTGCACATCATATAAGTACACTTGCACATCATATAAGTATATTTGCACATCATATAAGTATGTTTGCACATCATATAAGGATGTCTGCACATCATATAAGGATATTTGCACATCATATAAAGTCAACTGGACACCAAATAAAGGTGTTTGCACTGCATATAATGACAAGTGCACATCATATAAAGGTAAATGCACATCATATAAAGGTAAATGCACATCATATAATGACAATGGGCATCATATAATGAAAATGGGCATCCCAAAACAAAGGACAGGGATAACGATCGTTGGCCATATAGTTTGTAATAGATTCAGGGTTCAATTTGTACTTCAAAAGTATTAAAAGTAGTGGTATGATTATTTGGAACCCTCCCCAAAAAAAAACGTAATAAAAACAAATAAAAATAGTGAGTAACGATATTATTGAATATATTTCAATTCTTTTGAACAGGAGATAGTTTGCAGAGTAATAATGGGATGCGTTTTAGTACAAATGACAGGGATAACGATGTTTATCGAGGTAACTGTGCAAATATAAACAATGCAGCCTGGTGGTATAGTCATTGTACCTGGTCCAATCTAAACGGACGGTATCTTCAAGGTGGAAAGATTGACATCAAGGGTATTACTTGGTACAAATGGAAGTCATCATACTATTCAATGAAATCATCTGTAATGATGTTTAGAAAAGTGTATCCACCAGAATAAAGATTAAAATGTTATATTTCGACAATTTGTGTATTTTAATTTTTGATATTTTCATTATATTTCGTTCATTTCATACGTTTGCCTAGTTCAATTTAGTTCTGTTTATATAAATAGCATTGTGAGTTGTCTTGATTTGCTTGTCCTGAATATGCATGAAATAGTTTACACTGGTCTTCAAGTAAACAACAATAAACCAATCTTGAATGGACTTTTGTCGAATATCAATGTATTTAAAGTAATCATCTCCTTTAGACATTCATAAATGAACTGATCACGATAAATGAAATGTTGATAAACCAACTGTATATACATTTGGAAATGTTACTAAATTAACTCTGTATACATTTGGAAATGTTACTAAATTAATTGTTATTGGGCGTATTTTGTGCTAAATAAAATTGTTTGCTTTTTCGACTTGTTGCTGACTGTTTTTGTGTGAAGAGCAACACTTCGGGTGCACTACTTGACAAAACAGTTAACCTAAGTTTTCAGCAGATCCTGTCATTGTCCCATGTCTATGTTGGATTCGTTGGCTATTTTTATCTCTGTAAAAAGTGTTTGTATAAATGGTATACCTTTCGGATTTTTGGATTGGGGTTGGCTCATTTATGTCTGCCCGTCCGTGCACCAATCAATCCATAAAAATTTCGGTTGCACTTTATCGCAGCAACTACATATCATGATATATGTATTTCTATTCTGTTTTATTTTGATTTTCCCTTTTCCATTTCTATACACTCCAAGGGGACTGGGGAATAGAGATATAGTCACTTTGGTTTTCTTTCGACAGGCAGTTAAAAAAAACTTGCCAAAGTTGGGCATCCTTTGACTCTGCGACATGTACGAGTACGGAACCACGTACAGTCAGATTGCAGACATTAAATCCTTTACGTCGTGCAGAGAGTGCCAAGCTCTATGCACGTCAAAACCCTTTAAACACGTCTTTGGGGAAGCGTAGGTAGCCTGTTGCAAGGCTCAGTTTCTGACCCTATCTAATAAATCCTCATTTTCTAATGGCAATCCAAATTTCCCAGATCTTCATTCAGGACGACATCTATTACAACACCTACTTATTGTATTTATTGTAAAAAATTCTCGTTCTGAACATGCATAAAATATTTGTCACTGGACGTTAAGCAACCAACATTTAGTCATCAATTTATTTATATGATTCGACTTCTTTTGCAACCAGTTTGGTCATTAAGGAGGTTCGCTACTCACTTTCAAAATGACAAGCTTTTCATAACACTAGTGTATATTGAAAGGGGATAAATAAAGGAACCAAAAGAGCAAACAAAATATATAGGTCAATGTGCTTGTTTTCGAGATATTAGCCATTGAAATTTTGGCGGAAAGTGATTTCTCTTGACTTTTCATAGCTTTATCATTGACAAGTTAAAGCTCTGAAAATTAAAAAAATAACAAGGATTTTGTAAGACTTTTACAGATGGCTTATAATTATACATGTAAAAGATTTATAAAAAGTAAAATGGGGTCAATGGGCAAAAAAATTAATGCATTCGAATGGATAAAACCAGAGGATTCCGAAAATCTTACAAAATTCCAAAATATAACAAGCGAACATCCTTTAATTCAATTTTAACTTCTTTGGTTAGTACTCAAGCACTTTTTAATTACACGGATAATTTTTGAAGGTATTACGAGTCATCTATAAGCTCGATACATGTGTAGTATTTATCGAGGTGCTTACACTTACCTTTAAGTACCACGAGTTCTGCTTGTGAAAATTAGGAGAAGTACCAATGAGACAACTATCCATCAGAGTTCAAATGACGTCAGTTTATATATATGCTATGAATAGAATTCAAACATAGAAAAATATTCAACGTGTGACCGAACAACACATTAATTCACGAATCCACGTAGGATCAAGTTTCATTTTGAGATGTTATAACATTTGATAACCTTTCAGTTCATTTGATGGGCTACATTTCTTGCTGAAAACTCATATCTTTAAAATATCTTGACAATTATGACATTTTGTCACATTTTGGACAGCAACTTCTTGTCATAGATTACTGGTATATGTATAAGTATAATTTTATGAACAATAGTTCACAGTACGTCTTATTAACCTTTTATAATGGTGTTATCTAAAAGCCTTTTATAATGGTGTTGCCTAAAGGCCTTTTATAATGGTGTTATCTACAGACAATTTATAATGGTGTTATCTCAAGGCCTTTTATAATGGTGTTATCTCAAGGCCTTTTATAATGGTGTTATTTAAAGGCCTTTTATAATGGTGTTATCTCAAGGCCTTTTATAATGGTGTTATCTAAAGGCCTTTTATAATGGTGTTATCTAAAGGCCTTGTATAATGGTGTTATCTAAAGGCCTTTTAAAAGGGTGTTATCTAAAGGCCTTTTATAATGGTGCTATGTAAAGGCCTTTTATAATGGTGTTATCTAAAGGCCTTTTATAATGGTGTTCTCTAACGGCCTTTTCTAGATGCCTCATACTATCTTCTTTAGAAAAAAGGAAGATGTGGTTGCATAACCAATGATATATATCTCCACCAGAGACCAAATGCCTAAGATAAATCCATTTTGAGTCACCGCACGGCAATCAACAATGAGGAACATCTGTACCGCATAGCAGGCTATCAAAGGCCCCAACATGACAATGTAAAATCATTCAAACGAGAAAACCAACGGTTGATTTATGTACAAAACAATAAACTTAACGAAAACCAATATGATATACAGCAACAAACGAATGAATTGATTGCTATACTGACTTTAAACAGGTTTATATATTTTATAGTGTGTCTTTCTATGTTGTGATGTTATACTATTGTTTCAGAAAAGGGATAAGGTTTGGTACCATTAAAACGTTTAATCCCGCTGCAAATGTTTGCACCTGTCCTAAGTCAGGAATCTGATGTACAGTAGTTGTCGTCTGTTTATGTAGTTCATACGTGTTTCTCGTTTCTCGTTTTATATAGATTAGACCGTTGGTTTTCCCGTTTGAATGGTTTTACACTAGTAATTTTTGGGGCCCTTTATAGCTTGCTGTTCGATGTGAGCCAATGCTCCGTGTTGAAGGCCGTACCTTGACCTATAATGGTTTACTTTTATAAATTGTTACTTGGATGGAGAGTTGTCTCATTGGCACTCATACAACATCTTCCTATATCTATTTATACAGAATGGGGCGGTGTTAATCATGTATCCAAGCTCCCAACACGCCAATTATCAGGGATAGTGGTGTAACAGCACATCATCAGAAAAACTATATAAAAGGACTTGACTCATCAGATCGATATGTAGCATAAAACAACTGATAAAAGACTAGAGACACAAAGTACCGATCTGAGAGTACTCGCAGTTACTGAAAAAAATCATGTATCGAAGACAAAATATCAATTAGTACACATCCAATGGATTTAGTGTAAAGATGGCATAATCAGTCATAGATACAAAAAAACTAGATGTGTCGGAACGACACGAATGGCCCTGTCTCAAAAGTTGGAAAATCTGCAATTTCAACAACACATGTGGACATAAGCATGCATGGATAGTATCAAGCTCTCAAGACCAATACTAGTTTGATGAAAAATTTCCTTGATCAATGAGTAATTAAATTTCAAACTATCAGCAAACAGGAAGTGGATGTACTACAAAGCTAACAAGATGTGTTGAAACGACATGAAAATCAGAATAGCGGAACGAAACATAAACTTGATCTGTAACTCATCATGGTAGTCTCACATATCAAAAATCAGCGCAAAATCTGAAGCCGTATAGAAAAAAGTCTGTATAACTGTCACTGTGTGATTTTCAACAATTTTCAAAGTTCTAAACCCTTAATTTCGGCAAAAATTAGCGGAGCGGAATGAAACTTAAACTTGATCTGTAACTCATCATGGTTAACTCACATACCAAAATCAGCCCAATATCTGAAGGCGTTTAGAAAAAAAGTCCGTATAACTGTGATTTTCAACAATTTATCAAAGTCCAAAGCCCGTAATTTCGGCAAAAATTAGCAGAGCGGAACGAAACTTAAACTTGATCTGTAACTCATCATGGTTAACTCACATACCAAAAATCAGCCCAATATCTGAAGGTGTTTAGAAAAAAATGCCGTATAATGGTTTGTTGCGGAATGACGGAATGACAGAATGACGGACAAGGGTAAAACTATATGGCCCCGACAACTTTGTTGCGGGGCCATAATAAACAAAAGATGCACGATTCCAAAATGGCTCAGATCATGATCATGAGACATTATATATGACGGAGATATTTAACAATTATAGATTTTCAAGTCTTCACGACATCAGCGTTTTGTTTAGACATGAATGTAGATTGTTTTAAAGGTTAAATTTTATACAACTTCAGTGAATCATTCGTTACTACATACCATCATTATAAATGATATAGAACTTTTAAATTAAAAGAAGAATTAATCAACAAATTGTTATCATCGAAACACGCAAATAGCTTGTCTAGACGAAAATAAAACACTACACATGCATGTCGTGTGTATGCATTTATATATTTTATTCTAAATTCACGTCTGGCTCCCAAGCATATAAAAATAAATTGGAACATCAATTCAGTAATAATCAGGACGAAATTCCGTTAATTTTTTAACAATTAATACGATAGGTAGGTTAAGCAAGGTAGGCCGACCGATCTGAAGGGCGGAACTCTATACTGCCACTAGAAATGAGGATATATGTTATATATAGTATATCGAACTTGAAATACAAGGATACTACACATACAGTTACGTCTACCTCATATTTTGACTTACATCTAAAAATTGACCAAGAGAGTCAGTTGAGAACAAAACTGTACGACTCTTAATTTATTAAGGTCAATTTTTCCTTTTCTTTAATTTTTGTTTGTCAATTTTCTTTTCTTTTATTTAAACATTACACATGTTAAATTATCCTCTGTTCTTTATTTTTTTTTAATAATATCTAATTGATATATCAGTTAAATAATCTTGAATTTTGTGACAACATTCTCGGTCAACATTTCCTCAGGTAGATCCGGATGATAAAACAATTAAACGTGTAAAACACATGTGCATGCATTCCTATTCTAAATAAGGAACGTTGCTACATGGTCTTCAGCGATAAATAGATAACCTACACTTTACAGCAGAAGAGGTATGTTCCAAAACATCGATTGGAGGGTATTTAAAAACATTTTAAAAGACCTTTCTATTTTATGCATATTTCTTTATCTATTTTACCACCCCTTTTCGGTAGCCACCGATCCAGCTCTAAATAATCAGTATGCTGAAAAACATAGGACGTGCTGCTGGAATAGGTCACATTTTCCAGCTTGAAAATATGTGAATAGGTGGGAAAACTATCAGAAATAAAGATAACTTGTTTTATGAAAAGTCCTGTAGTTTTTTTTTTTCCACAGCCGAAAGTCTCCCCGTAAGTAAACATTACATAAGGAATCTGAGCTCCAAGCAAAGTAGATATTTTCTCGATTTCACGAAACTCAACCAATATGGGAAAAGGTTACATTTCTACCTACGCAATATATGAAAATATAGTAAACATTTTAAAATCTAAATCCCCCTTTCCCACCGAGAAGTGGTCACCTGAAGTAAAGAATTGCATAACTCACCGTAAAGGAGTTTGCAGAAAGTAATGCTTATGTCCCGATCTATAATACATGTACTTGCCTTCTTGTCGGTGGTGAATTGAGCACATATGTAATTCCGGTATATGAGGGTGTCGATGGGGTTTACATAATAGAGAATAATGTGCAAAAATATAAAGAATAGAGAAAAATGGGTAAAAATATAAAGAATAGAGAATAATGAGGTGCTAAAATATAAAGATTAGTGTTTAATGGACAAAAAGTATAAAGAATAGCGTAAATGGCGTAAAAAATAAAGAAAACAGAAATGAAGGACACCCCTTTTTAACCCTCGTGTATGGATATTGATGATGACACAAGACAAACAATTGTTACTACTTACCCCATATATTGGGGCAAGTGGTCACCTTTTATAGATGTATAACTGATTTTTGTAGATAAAACAAGTACTCAATTTTGAAATAAAAACGACGTACACATCGAAAAGAAGAAATTTGTGTCAATCTAAGCTGCATTGGCTAACACACCTAACTAAAGCATCTGAACTACTTTAATTTTTCCGGAAAATATAATCGGGACTAGTGGACTTTTTGCTCTTTTATCTCTATTCATTTTACTGATTCCTTCACATTTTTTTTATGTCGGAGTTGTATTATGTTAAAGGGGCATTAGCTGTCAAATTCTTGTTCACCGATTTGACTCAAATTCTCATATTTGATTTATGACATACTGAAACGTATATCCAAATTATAAAAGTCTAGAATATACAATTTACGATGCATTAGCTTGATAATATGTATCAGAATTTCGTGTGTATTTTAGTCTAAATGCCATTTAATTAACAATCGAGGTGACCTCCGAAGACTGTCGACGGGCATTTAACCCGATATTAACATAAATATAGATATAAATAGATCGCCAACATGAGCAATTGGATGTTTCAAGGTCTGTTTGATTTCACATTATAGGTTAAAATATATATTAATCATCGTAACGGTTGTACCTGTATAAGAATGAGTTTTTGGATCGAATCAGTCAACCAAATGATTTACGTATTAAAGATACAATGAATAAGCGTTGATTCTTGAAAACTATTGTGTTGATGTCTTTTCAAAATTAAAGCCTTTTCTTAATTAGAAGGTATTGTAAGTGAGTTTAAACAACCATGTTATCATGTTAAATCTAAGTTCACGATTAATTCGTTAGAGAAATACAAATATAACATAACACATCTGTCTTTAAATTATCAGACATCTGCATATCATCCATGATTTACAAAATAAGACATATTCGAACTTGTTTCTAAGTATACATAATAAGTAATTTACCGAAAATTCTATAAAGAAGCCTATTATAGGCACATCACGATTTACTCGCATAGGGATTTGTGAATAAACATTTATAAAGATATGTAGTAAAACAGATGAAAGCATACTATATTCATAAAACCAAAATGGACAAATTAAATGTAATCAATTTCTTTTCAAATATGTTTAAAATAGCCGATAATAATCCAAAACAAACGGGAAAATCCGCTATTATTACAAAAATATCCACAGTAACATAAGAAAAACGAAAAAACTAAAGAATAGGGACAACAAAGAGAATACAGGGATTCGAACCTATACCTTTAACTTGACTCTTTAACTTATTGATCCTAACCATTTAAACATCGCGGCTACCAACTTATACCATACGATTGTCTATTATGTATACATAAAGGTACAAGCCCTGTGTGTCCATTGTACCGATGGGTATCATATGTTCATATATATATATATATAATAGACATTTAAATTGCAACCCATTGGTAGCCGGATGTTTCTTCGATGTGTTGATATCAGTCACACATAAGAGATTTGAAGGAGGGGTTCGCTTCCCAGTGAAGGCATGTACAAGTTACAAAAATCAAAGGTAAGTTTTTAAATTAATTCCATTAGTGAACAGAAATCAGTAAATTAGCCAATTCAAACGTAATGAAATTAGGCACACAAAGGAAACAATTGAATATAATTTGGTGAGTCCATTTAAACGACAGATTTAGGAAGCGTTGATTCTAGAAAAAGAATCCACAGTAAATGAATAGGCTGACGTCACGACAATGGTTTAACCTAGTTTCACTTTCAATTGTGACCTTCTTTTCCTTTTAATAACTGAACACGCCTAATTCATGCGTAATCCATCTCTAGCTAACGGGTTAAATAAAATGTCACCTGAATACGGATTCAATGAGGTCGAATTATTCACTTGAAAGCGATGTTTCTTATCTTATTTTGACAAAATTGAACCAAACTGGCTGCTAAAGAGAATTATTATTTAACTATTTCACTTTAATTAATGATTGAACCAAAACAATCATATTTCAATTTATTTAATATCTCGTAACTAATGCCCCTTTAAAGGCTGCTTCACCTGTAGGCACACTTATCCTATTTATGTTTTGTTTTATTTGTTAAATAATTAATATTCGTTTGAGCTTGGCGAATTAGAAAATAAACTAATAAATCCAAATAGAAATAGAAATAAAGACAATATGTATCAACATACATTTAATCAAGAACAGATTAAAAACAGACGGAGTGTTTGCCACAAACGAAATCTGTTAGTTCACGTCCAAATTTCCGGTGCAAGATGCATGCTACCAATCATCACATTTTATGCATTTGGTCCAGTCCTAATCATCAGAATCATGATCATAATAATGGCAATTACAGTATGAGCAGCAAGAGTCACTTTGAGAGTCAGCTGACAGATTTTTCTGATTGCGCCTTGTGACAACTTTTGCAGTTTTCTTTGTTCTTGAATTTTGTATTTTCTTTCTCATATGTTTCTGCAACTTATCCATTTCTTTCTGGTTTTTTTCTTTTCCTCTCTTTCCATTTTCCTTTTCTTTCAGTTGGTGATTTTTCTCTCCTTCTATGCGTTTAAGTTCATTAATAAATTCACTTTCTGTTAAACATCTCGCTCTGGTTACTCTTCCAGTTTCTCTATTACATATATTTATTTCTTGCATTACCTTTGGAGTTTTAAAATATCATGCATATAGCTGCTCTCAGATGTTGATTGACTTTCACAGTTCCGGTTGTAAGATTTCTTCAATGGACCAAATATGCTCCTATCTCAAGGTTGTGTCCAGTGAGTGGTATGTGGTGGTAAGCAGAAAATTTCAATTTCATTAGCTACAGCGGTTTCTAACAGATTAATGGTGATATGAGAAGCATGGCCATCCAATATGGGGCAATATGAGCAATACTGGTCTCTGTGTAGGGAGATTAGGTATGTAGAGTTTTTCAAACCATCTTCAAAAACCTCACTCCATCTATGATCGAGCATTTACTACAGGCAAATAATGAGTTTCTTTGTGCATTTCCCATGAGTGCTTTACTACTAGTAATTCTTTGACCTTTAAAAATGAACATTGGTGGCAGAACTCGGGCTTCTGCACTCACAAAGCATAAGGCAGTTAGCATTTTCACCCCGTTCACCACTAGTTTTGGAGTGTAATATGTTCATTTTGCCGTTTTACCAACAATCTTCGAAGGGTCATGAACTGTACTTATACCGGTCTGATCAGCATTAACATTTGTAGGGTTTATTCTTAATGTCCAAACCCTTAATATGCTGCGTGCTGCAATCAAACCTTCCAGTTTTCTAGACATGGATGACGATCTCTATATCTGCCACAAATCACACCCGTCGGTTGTTTTTGTATCAATTATTAAAAGAATGCTTTCTTCCAGATCTAGAAACAATTTCATAAGCCAGTTTACGAACGTCGCTTATGGTCAGTTCAAATATCTTTCTTCCATTTTCAAGATGTGACCAACAAGTGTTGTTTCCTCTGTAGCTGTAAGCACTGTTGGTTTACAATGGTTTAGTTACTGGGATTCAAGATTCATGGATTTCAGCCGTCTTGAAAGTCTGGTCTGTGGATATATAATATATATAATTTGGAAGCTTTAAGCTTGGACATTTGTTTTAGACTTGACATGTCTTACTGTTTCAGACAGAGACTTTTCATTGCTTTGGGGTCCATCCTTCTTCTTTCTAGCCATGTTGACATGTAAGAAATTAAATGGACAAAATCAAATTTTAAGGAGAAAACGGCTCACGAATAAATAAATTTAGGCATCGATTATTCATTTTGTTTGTGTTTTTTTTTTTTTTTTATAATTGTTTAAGTCTGGTTTTCTTAAAATCGTTAAAAAATTTCTGAAGGTAATTGAAAAATATTTTGTTTCAACTGAAAATAAAGTTTATCCCGAGAAAAAGCACCCCCCTACACACATACTAAAGATGAATGGCCGGTGCCTATATTCATAATTTCAAGGATCCATTTATGACTAAAATATATATCGGTTTATACAGGTGATCGGTATTTACAATTTAATTTTAAATATTCATTGATGTCAGTATAAAAACATTTTTATAAGTCAAGGCTTTTATGCAATATTTCTTTAAAATAATATGCATGAATATATACCTTCTACAAAATGTGTTTAAAAACAGTTGTGGGTGAACATTTTTCCTTTTCTTCTTGCACTATGTCCACTTTCCCCGTCATGTTGGAGTAAGTGACCAGTCCAGAAATATGTCTTGTTTTTATGATATATCTTATAATACTCATGCAGAAGCAAGAGAAATGGAAAATTATGATGATCCACAATTATGTTTGTTAAAATTATGCCCTCACTTAACTGTCGCTTGTAAACTACTCGTTACATATCAATAACCACTCCTTCAGATCTTTTTTACATTTGTTTCATTATAACTATTTGAGAAAAACTAATCTATCCCTTCTGCAAGGTAACCTTTAATGTTGATATTTAAAATTCTTAATCAATCACTGAATTATCCATTTTATTATTGAGCTCTAGTTTCCACTTGAACCAAACTGTATTCTGTTTTTCCTCAAAGATTGCTTTAACTTGTTTTAGGTCCAGAATTAGATTTTAATAATTGCCCTGGCCATTATTCAACTAACAAGAAACTAATCAATAATGTAGTAACAATATGAATAGCATGAAACTCAGGTAGACCGAGGAACAAATGTTTACCATTCATGCTATTGTAAAAAAATTATTAATGGTCGTACAAAACCAACTCTGAGGTCCAAGAATTCCTTTACTTTTCCAATGTTTTATGCTATCTAGATTATTAATTTAGTAGCCCCAGATTCTTACATAAAAGGCATAAATTCTTCTGACTTTGCTATCAAATCACTGTATTGCAATCTGTTCATTGATATGTATGATTAGTCATCAAAGCCTCCTATTAGGGCTACTAGGTTTAACCAGTACATGATGTTGTACTTCTACATGTTCTATGTGGATGTTTTCTGGAATGAAATCTATGGAAGTGTTCTATTTTTTTATATGAATAAAGGTGATGTGTGGTATGTGTAAATGAGACATCAACCCAACAACACAAAGGACATTTAGAATTCGACAAATGTCTTCAACAGTAGATAGGAGCCTATGCAATTTGTCAAATCCAAATCTTCCTGATTCTAAAAAGTGGTTATTATCTGTCGACTATTAGTACATCAAATTCTCCAAAATGTAAAAATAAAAACACAAAAAATATCAACTTTATATGTCTGTTTATTTTGAATGAAGAAAACACCATCTGTTTCCTTGAAAAGGGGGGCGGGGGGTAGTGATACTAACCCCGGCCCAATGGAAACCGAAAAACTTTACAATCAGAGCAATGCAAAATTATGATTAGTATCGGTAAATGAGCGAAGTCTGGTACATTGTAGCTTGAGTCATCATTATGTGTCCAGCTGGGTGACAAGTCTTTCAGCTGGCTGTTAACTTGTTGACTAGCATATTAAACACTCGACCCAGCGTGTTGGTCAAGTCGAAGCCTTGTAATAATCGCTTCATATTGACATATTTATGTCTTTGATAGGCAATTAATAGTTGGCGTTGGACATAAACATAATAAAGCACCCGTCAATGAATCAATTATTCAAATTGGGTACAACAGTGCATCTTCGAAAAGTCCAAAGAGCAAAAATGGCCGACATTCGTCGAATTTTTCATGTATATTCCTAAAACATTCGGTCGTCAAAGTGCAATTTTATTGAAAATTTAAAGGATCAGAAAATAGAATCTTTAACATTTTTATGTCTTATATTAGAATTTACAATTCTGCATGGCAGTTTTAAACATGTTCACCTTTCATGGACTATTACTTTAAATTTCTTAACGTATAATGTTTAAATCCATAAAATAAATATGTGACAATTAACACCTATTTACTATAAGGGACGACCCTTGATATTAAAGAATCACTGCGGGATATGTTTTGCAAAAATCAAAACTATTGTTTTAAATTGTGATGGCAATAACTTTATTCAGCATATATATTTATTGTTTTGAATTGATATCGCATTTTATCCATTATTCAACAAATCGCAATACTGCATACATGCAGAAATTTCCATATTTACGTATAGAACAAATAGGGGCCACCGCGATACTATTTTGATTAAGTTTGATTCATTAAGAAGAAGCGAAAAATGAAGTCAAAGAAAAGTTCTTTTTTTTGTGTGTTTTTTTTTTTTTTTTTTTGCTAGTCATCTTTATTGATGAGTTGTATAATAATAAATAAGGTCTTTCCTTTTCTATAAGGAAAGACCTTACTGTATTTCTTCTGATTATTATTCTTTTGTTCCGCCAAAACTTTGACAAAATTTCCTCCGTAACCGTAAGCCATGTCGCTTTCAGGTTCACACTTTGTATCGGTGTCATAAATACCTATCCGGAACTCACCATGTGAGTCGTAAAATTTTGTCGGTCCGAAGTTATCCTCCGAAACCTAAAACCTTGTTATCATTCAAACACCATAACAGTAATAGGTACAAAAACCGTAGGGTGAAATTTGTTCAGGACTAGGCCCTGGTTCTTCGTTACATTTGGATCGAAAAGATTCAACGACTCATTGGTAGGGTTATGCCCTATGAAAATTAACCGATGTCGGTTGGCCACTCAGAAACTGTAAGTCGTAGCCACCTAGGATCTTCACCAATGATTATCAATTTATGTGACTTTGAAAATACCTCAAGGTCAAATTTGTATGTTGACCTTTACCTTTGACCTTACACTTTGTTATGGGATAATCTCAGAAACCATAATACTTACAGAAGTTTTGGATAGTGGAAAATGTTTGGGTCATTAAGGCGCAACTTTGTTACATTTTGACCGAAGAGAATTGAACTTTCTGTAAGGGCATAACCCTGTTTAAGGTTTCTGAAAAGACAAAAGCAGCTTTACTATATATCCGAAGGTCCTAGACCCATGGGGTCTTCAGCAATGACATTGGGGACTAATGACCTTGAGAAAAGTCCCAAGGTCAAGGTCATTTCCTAGATAGCGAATTATGTGTTTTGACCTTTATTTGAAGGATTTTAAGTGTGTTTTAAAGCTTTTAAGGTTGACCTTGACCTTTGACCTTACTACTTTTTATTGGATATCTCAAAAACGATTATACTTACAGAAATAGTAAATAGTGAAAATGTTTGGGACATAAAGGCGCAACTTTTTACATTTGACCGAAGAGATTTGACCTTTCTGTAAGGGGCATAACCCTGTTTTAGGTTTTGAAAAGTCAAAATCAGCTTTACTATATAACCAAAGGTCCTAGATCCATGGGGTCTTCAACAATGACATTTGGGACCAATGACCTTAAGAAAGGTCACAAGGTCAAAGGTCAAGGTCATGTCTCAGATAGCGAATTATGTGTTTTAACCTTATTTAAAGGATTTTAGTGTTTTAAAGCTTTTTAAGGTTGACCTTGACCTTTGACCTTACAACTTTTATTGGATATCCCAAAACGGTTAATCTTACAGAAATTCTAAATAGTGAAAAATGTTTGGGTCTTAAAGCCGCAACTTTTTACATTTTGACCGAAGAAATTTGACTTATCCGTAAGGGCATAACCCTGTTAACTGTTTCTGAAAATAAAATTGAGAATGGAAATGGGGAATGTGTCAAAGAGACAACAAGACAAAATTAGCCTTAACCCTTGAACCAAAGGGTCTACACCCATTGGGTCTTTTATACTGACATAGTGGATCAATGATCTTGACAAAGGTCAAAAGTCAAGGTCATTTTGCAAATAGCGGATTATGTGTTTTGTGTCATATTTTAAGGGATTTATGTGTGTTTTGAGCTTTTCAATGCATTTTACGCCTATTGAAACATATATTTTACATTACAAAAGGAAAGACCTCTCAATTGTTCAAGAACAATTGACATTTTAATATGTTTTTATTATTTAACCTCAGTATTTTGTTCTATATAAAAGAATGAAATAGTTGTGCTAGTTGTACCTTGTTGTGCAACAATATACTTTTCATACTTCTTTTCATTGGAAAAAGTTACGTCATGTACTATTCGAGTTGTTTAGACTTTTCACATGGCAAGGTAAAACACTGAAATGATTGATAACTGTAAGTGTCTGTTGTCGTAATTTTCAAAGTCGGTTTTCATATTAAAAAATTACTTAGCAGCGGCAATGTTAAAAAGGAAGAAAAATCTACATGAAAATTGACATTTTATAGAACTACAAAATATATAGATATAAGAAGATGTGGTATGAGTGCCAATGAGACAACTCTCTATCCAAGTCAAAATTTATAAATGTAAACCATTATAGGTCAAAGTACGGTCTTCAACACGGAGCCTAGGCTCACACCGAACAGTAAGCTATAAAGGGCTCCAAAATTACTAGTGTAAAACCATTCAAACGGGAAAACCAACGGTCTAATCTATATAAAAACGAGAAACGAGAAACACTTACGAACCACATCAACAAACGACAACTACTGAACATCAGATTCCTGACTTAGGACATATGTCTGCATATGAAACTAGGCGCTCAAAGGTATATGCTATGTCCATGTGCAATGAACCATGAAATCAGCGTCACACTTTTAATTTGTCATACAATTTTAAATGTTCATCTCGAAATGAGCATATGTACTCAAGATTCAAGTTGATGGGTCCAAAACTTCAAAGTTAACTATCTTAACCAAAAATCAACCTGCGAATGTACTTATTTCAAACTTACACATTTTATGTTCAGTAAACCGTGTAATTGAGGTCAAAACCGTAGTCTGCAATATGATATAGAAAAAAATCATATATATATTCGAATGAACAATTGTCCTAATTTCAAGTTGATGAGAGCTCACCTCCACGATAAACTACCTAAACCAAAACGTTAACAAAATACGGGACGGAATAACGGCCGGACGCACAGAACGGAAAACGTAAGGCCCTTCTATCGTATGCAGGCATAAAATGAATGTTACAACCACAAAAAGCTCTTCATTATTTCAAATAGCAAAAAAAATCTTTGGTTTATCATGTTTATGATTTGTTAAAATTTGAAGTAAATACAACTGTAGTCAATACTTAACTTTTATGTATTGTTATTGAACTTTATTTTTGTAATTCATTTAACATTTCCGTCTATAGGTACTATCGAGTGATTTTGATTGTTTTTCTGTCAAGTGTTTTTTTTTTTCAATCAAACAATTGTCAAAATTTAAGTATATCCAACAATTGTCAAAGTTTAAGTACAGAATTGTCAAAGTTTTAATATTTCCAACAATTGTAAAATTGTGAAAGTACATTGTATGAAAGAAAATGTGAACAATTATTTCCGCACCAGTTGAAATTTCCTGTTATCACTTTCACATTATCTCGAGTGCAGGTGGTCGTGGATTTCATCCTCAACTGGGTCAAACTTTATATTTGAAAATTAGTATATTTTTTTCTCCGCTTAGCACGTTCAATTGTAGATTTGTGCAAGATTATGCCCCACATTAAACAGCAATTGTACATTAAGAATCCATGATCATCCATGTCTATATTCTACATATCTTATACATGTATAATAAAATGAGGTTAAGTCGTGCATCTTTATGTATCAATTTTCTTATCTTTCAAACCAAACAGTTTATTAGTTAATGTTATTATCCTCACAGCCAGTTATCAAGAGGTTTATTCTACCGAAAACAGAATTTTCAAAGAAATCCAAATAACCCATCTGCCCTCGAACAAAAGTTGTTATCACACACAATTGCTATTAGACCTTAATTGTCTACACCTACAGTTGAGAACGCATATGATTATTTTGATTGCCAATGAGAACTATCCAGCAAAACGTGTATAAAAGCATTTGTTGTATACCGCACCTTATTTTGTTTATTAAGTATTTGAATACCAAAATTAAACTTATTTGTGACTTGACTATGAAGATAAGAAGGACTTCATTGTTTCATTTCTGTTAGACGTCGAGTCGGAAAACGAAAAAAACAAACAAAAACAGACCTGTATTTTGTAGTAGATTGTTTAATTACTAGTAATCATTGTTTTATGTCTGTCGACTAGGGCGGTACAAAGTAACACGATTTTACAATGTCTGTTCATCTTGGCATCGGATGCCTCAATGATACTAATGACTTTATATTTCTTTTAATTCACAAATTTAATGTTCAACTTGAAATCGATATGAGCGACAATGCAATTTTAATTTCTTCTCTTTCTCTATATTATTCGGCTTACTGTGCCGTTGCTAGACCTGGTCCCCGGCAACCAGATGCCGTAGCTATATATAGACCAGAGAGAGGGAGGAAGCTGATGAATTGCCTCACCCTAAAGAACTTCACGTGGTAATCAGCTGCAGTACAACAAATTCATAACAGAATAGATACCAAGATTTTGAAAGGCCCTTAGTGTCTCTTCTGATTCAGTATCAGATTCAAATCGTTATATTTTGTTTCCGTTTTCTTGCTATTCTTATGACTTCCGGAGAAGGAATAAAATCACACAGTGCAACATATAAAACAGACAATACTAGTATAATTGGATCTAGACCTCCCCTATGTATGGTCAGAAATGAAATTTATAAACCACTATGCGGGGGAAAAAAAGGAGTAGAAAAACCAAAGCTATGTCCTGAAAAGGGGCAGGGTGAGCATTTTCGCTTCTTGCAAAACACACGAAGGTCATTTTCGGGACAGGAAAGGAATCTACGACAAAAGCACACGTTATGTTGCCTTTCGTGACACGGGCAACCTATAACGGCCAATCAGTTCAAAAAGACAGTGCAATGACAACAAGCTCTGTTGAGATATAAATATCATACGCATCACTGAAGACACAATACTTGTGAAAATGCGCATGTGGTGCGGACTTGAAAAATGGTGCCGTAGCTGATTCCAATTCATTAAGGAAACACATCATCTTTAACATGGTATCTTGAAGCGGAGTAGTCCTACGTTTCTAAAATATCGATATTCCCATTTCCGTTTATCTTTACCCCAGTAGGCGCTTACCCCTCCCAAAACTGAATGTGTACACCAAGTGACGTGAAGATCGGTTGACAAACACAAATCTAGCGGACGGACGGACAGTCCTGGTACAATATAAAAATAAGGAGATGTGATTTGATTGCCAATGAGACAACTATCCACCAAAGTTATATTGATGTGAATCTGAGCAATTATAGGCAACTGTAAGGCCTTCAACAATGAGAAAAACCCATACCGTATAGTCGGCTATAAAAGTATGAAACAATTCAATTGAGAAAACTAAAAGCCTAATCTATATCAAAGCAATTTAAGAAAAAACAAATATGACAGACACGAACCAACGACAACCACTGAACTATAGGCTCCTGACATGGGACAAGCAAATAAAGAATGTGACAGACACGAACCAACGACAACCACTGAACTATAGGCTCCTGACTTGGGACAAGCAAATAAAGAATGTGACAGACACGAACCAACGACAACCACTGAACTATAGGCTCCTGACATGGGACAAGCAAATAAAGAATGTGACAGACACGAACCAACGACAACCACTGAACTATAGGCTCCTGACTTGGGACAAGCAAATAAAGAATGTGACAGACACGAACCAACGACAACCACTGAACTATAGGCTCCTGACATGGGACAAGCAAATAAAGAATGTGGCAGAGTTGAATATTATTGTGAGCGCTCAACCCTCCCCTAACCTGGGACAATGGTGTAACAACACAACATAAGAACCAGCTATAAATATGTTCCTCCTTCAAATTTCATAAATAGCATTACAAAAACGAATTTATCGCTATTGGAACAAACACAAACACGATTATTTAAAGGAACGACCATTTGACTTCAAAGGGGGTAGGGTTTTTTCCTAACAAAATTTTCTGATCCCCAATTTGATGAGAAAAAAATACTGTGGTCAACCAGATGAAAAAAAATTCTGAATCCAGCATTTCCTCCTACCATATAGTGTTAAATTTTGAAAAAGTAATTTGATAGATAGCGTCTAAAACTAAATAAAAATATAAAACTCCCTTTAAAGTTAAATGGCTGACCACCAAATACTCACATGAAATTTAACTTAACTTAATCTAACTTAAAATGCAGATAACAATGTGAAGTAATTACAAACTATTTCCTTGAAAGTTTAATCATTTCAACATAAAATGTTGTATAAATACAATATTAAGACAAGAGAAAGGTATAATTCATATTTGTTTGGAATATGTTCTTTCGTCAAAATATTGCAAAATCGATAAATCAAAGTTGTAAACGTAAAACTTTTCATGAATTATTTTAATTTTGAGACGACCCTCCATTTTACCTGTAAACTGCATGTAGGTATTAGTCGGTGTCGAGAGTCGTTGAAAAGGTCTAATACCTGTACCCTCATAATCAGTCAATAAGTGTATAATACAACACCGTTTTATTTGTCTCATAATCTTTAAAGTTTCTTGCTTTTAAATGATGTTTAGGAAAAGTAAAAATATGCGTTTCACATAAACAATGCCAAAATAATTATTTTAAACAATTTTCTTCACTGCATAGTGCATGGAGTGATCACCAACGTATGTATATACGCGTAGCATGTTTTGGTAAAAAAAACTAAATATAAATGCATTCAAATGGTATTCCTTTCACATGAAATAATACTTATTTTCCATGTTAGTATCATGCTTCCAATAAATGCTCGAAATTGACATGACCAATGCTACTTTCTTTATTGTTTTTATAGATAAAATAGACGACGTAATCGTGATAAAATTTATTGATAGACCAATCTCAACAGTGAATCTTAAATGGGAAGAGCTGTCTGTGTAAGCATAATGTTATATTAAATTATTTTAATCTGTAGAATTGATTGGGATTGGTATAAACAGCGAAATGTTCGACAAAAGCCAAGATTTTCAATAAATCTTAAATAGATGTAATTGTTTCCTGCCATTATTTTGATGTTATACCTAACTTAAACGAATTAGGCTATAAAATACTTAATATCTTATGTTTGTTCCTGGGATTTCTGCATAGATAAAAAGAATGGTCCTTAGTTCCTACGCTGTATTGTCCTACAAATATAGTAGACGACTACTCTGTAGAATATTGGTGCTCGCTAGATACGATTTTTAATGGGTTGGTTTGGAGGAAAAGCTATTTGTTTTGGTATCAGGAAGGAAGAATTTGCCAAAATTGCACTGTGGCAGATATAACGTCGTTAACGTCAGAATCCCCTACAATATCCCTTTGGTATCTCTTTTACAATGGCCGCTAATCACGTTCCTAAAATTCTACTATTTTATTAATATTATTTATTCCTTGAAATGTCAAATATATGGGAAATTTCCGGAAAATATCTGTATTCATTTATGTAGAAAAGTATTTTCATTTGAATTGTCAAGTCATAACAAATTAATGTTTCTCATACAAATACAACATAAGTAAACAAAACTTTGTTCTTTATACAAAACAAACATAGTCAGATGTATTGCTGTTGAGAGTCTCATTACTAAATGCATTTTCAGGACAAGATAGATATAAGAAGATGTGGTATGAGTGACAATGAGACAACTCTCCGTCCAAGTCACAATTTGTAAAGTAAACCATTATAGGTCAAAGTACGGCCTTCAACACGGAGCCTTGGCTCACACCGAACAACAAGTTATAAAGGGCCCCAAAATGACTAGTGTAAAACCATTCAAACAGGAAAACCAACGGTCTGATCTATATAAAAACGAGAAACGAGAAACACTTATGAACCACATCAACAAACGACAACCACTGAACATCAGGTTCCTGACTTAGGATAGGTGCAAACAAATGCAGCGGGTTTAAACATTTTAATAGGCGACAACCTTCACCCTAACCAGAAACAATAGTGTAACATCACAACATAGAAAGAACCTGATAATGTATTTTAAACTCTGCTTTGTATTAGACCGATATACTGCGTCTGAGTTTTAACGTGATAGTTCACAAGGTAACAGTCGGCGTGAAGACATTTCACTTTACCCGGACACATTATTCTGACTGTGAGCTGACCAGTATTTGCTCTAAATCCTCAATGTCACGTGCTATGCGGAGAAAGAGCAAATACTAAATTTTAAGTCTTTAGTTTGACCAGGTCAAAGATCGAACCACGACCACTTGCACTAGAGGCAAGCACTCTACCACGAGACGACAGAGGCGGTTAACATACTCAGAAAAAATAATCAGACGACCAGGTTTGAACATTTTAAGCAAGCTTAAAACTCTAGACTATCTTCATTGAGTGTATTATCAGATTTTGCAATGGCATCATTCTGTTTTCTAAGAATCAGTCTATTAATCTATGTTTGTATGAAGTTACAATGACGAAATATTCGTTGATCGAGTAGGCTACTTGTCAGTTGAGAGTAATTTGAATGAAAATATGGATACAAAATTTATAGAAATTTTAATTTTCATGTATTCATATTGTTTTGGAAAATACTATTTCGAAATCTAGCAAAACGGTTAACATTACAAAAGGTCAACGATGAAGCCAAGGGTCAATTCATTTCAGATCAGTTCATCGTTGTCTTTTAGAAAAACAAAAATAGGAAACGAATAGTGGATTGAAATTAACAATGGAATTTGTTTCTTAGCATGACACGAATAATAAAAGGAACGTTAATATTTATCAAGTATTTCAGTTCTGAATACTGAAACTATATATTTTCATAAAATTACAGGTAAACTATCCGTAGATTTGTAATTTATCTGTTACTCAGTCCGTTGAAAATTTGTAACCATCAAACTTTCGTAAGTATACATTTTTCCGTAGTGTTGAAAGTGATACAATCAACCAATATTAAAGGAAAATCTAAAATATCTGAAGCCTACTGTCCTAACTGAAGTGTTCCTCAAACTTGAACGTCATACAAATATAGTCTCAAGATTTAAGATTTTGTTGACCAATCAAGTTCCGTTATTGGTCATATACTCAAAATATAACAATTTCACAATAAATCTGAGGTCTTGTATGCAAATACAGAAGTGTGAAAAACTTTGCAGAACGAATAAAATCTTTTACTAAACTGATCATAATAATTGTATAATTTAATCCGTTCATTTCTACATTTGTTACAAATAGATTTTGCTTCCGAGTTAAGTTTCAGGTTTGTTTACTTTTTCCGTGTGCACAATAGACAAGTGTTTTGTACTTTTATCAGTAACTTGCCATGTTTTTAAGACTTAAATTATATACTACATTCTCTTTTTCTTCATGTTGTAAGGTATTAAATCAACCAATATTAATGGAAAACATAAATGAACAAGAGCGAACTATTATTTAAGAGATAAATTATTTGTTTACGTCGATGTTGTCGACTGTATGAGAATGTGTAATTAGTTGTATAATTGATCAGAATATCTTAAGACTCAAACTCCTTTAATAAGCCCTATGTAATCTTGAAAGTCATACAAATATAAAATCAACATCCAATTTCCAAAATGAAAGTTTCTTATGACATATCAGGGACCCTCAATGGGCATATGCTCAAAATAAAACAATTTAAACAAATTATAGGATAACAAATTATAAAATATACATTGTTTCGCACATTTAATTGTACAATGTTGTACAAAAGGCAAAACTATACTCACTGTATTATACTTATCATGGAAAGATTAATAGTTTACATTAACAAATAGTTAGATTGGAAGGTTTTCTAAAAAGAAGTTGCATATTTCATTGGAGATGTTTATATCTTCTATAGTCATTAACCATTACCAACAGATGATGGGAGGAAAACTTTATACGCGTCTGGCGCAAATACAAAATTTGAATCCTGGTATCTATGATGAGTTTATTTATATACTTAAAAACTATTCAATGTTTTTAAAAACATTGAATTAAAGAACAACAATAATAGACTTAAGTTATCTTATAGATGGTCAATAACTTTATATACTGGTGCATTTCGAATAGTCATCACAAACGGTTCAATCATTGAACCACGTTGACATGTAGGAGCATGCACTCACAAAGCATGCAAAATGTGTCATTTCCTATATCATATCGTCTGATGCAATAGTTTTTTGTTTTTTTTTTTTTTCTTTTCTGCACAGGATATTTCTTTTCCTCAATAAAGCCATGTTGAAGACAATGAACGTGGTAGTCAGTCGTCTAAAATCTGCATTATTTTAAAGGAAATATCTCAAATATTGACTTATAGGAAGGTCTTGTGTACAGTCATTGTAAATAGTTGTAACGATGACCATTCATACGTTTTGAAATGGCTTTTTGCTAACGGCATTTAAAGGAGGTACACATACTTAACAGTTTTGCAAGTTACATTGTTAATCGTGATGTAAGTCGTTTTGACTTGCATTTAAAAAAGTTGGTACTGGTTATTCGGGGACGATCAGCGATATTTGCGGAAATTTTACGATTTCCACGATTTCCATCAATTCAACTAATAAAAATCTGAATTAAAAGGCAGCACGAATGATATTCATTCAATTGCCAGCTCATTCCTCTATAAACTCATGTATACAAAATTATTCATCAGGTATCTTTGGTGAGTGTTTTTTTAACCAAACCCACCACATTTCCTATCTTAAGCAAGTCAAAAAGAAACGCATAACGGAGTTTTAAGTATTTTAATACATGTATTCTAAATGGAAATTTTACAATTAATAATAAAGATATTCACTCAAAACGTGTTTGATTGAGAAGAGGACAGTCAATGCCTTCGAGATTGATGAATGAAAGTCAATTGATCACAATTAGACAGGACCGGTGCCATTAAAGTTAGTACCGAGTATAACCACCTCTCGCCTCTCCTCGGCATGGATGCTGTCAATGTGCTTATGTTGTTGCGTGGAATTGCTCGCCATTCCTGTTGCAACGTTTGTCGGAGCTGATCAAGAGTCCGAGGCGGGGTTGACGCTGGTGCAAACGTTTATCCAGTTGGTCCAATAGATACTCAATAGGATTCAAGTCCGGTGATTTTAAAGGTCAAGGTAGCACATTGATGTTATTCTGCTCAAGGTAGTCCATTGTAAAACGCGCTGTGTGAGGCCTAGTATTGTCCTGCTCGAATAACTCCCAATGTCGGTCAATAACATGCATAAGGTGAGGTTGGAGAATTTCGTCCCTGTACCTTTGAGCCGTTAAGTTATGTACTCATTCCGTGTTACGGTCATTAGAGGTGTAATACCACCAAATAATAATACGTCACATCCGGTTGCATACGAAAAAGGTCGAGAAAAATATTCCCTTTAATTTGACAGTTGTAGGAAATTAATCCTACATTAATTTTCAGTGCAGTAAAACATTTCTGAGTCATAAACATATATCTTGGGTGTTTCAAAGCACCATTCTTTATTTATTTGGTGTTTCTATAGAATAGTTTGGAAACTTGAGGTTACATGGTTACTAAAGCTTGTACACAGGAAAAAACATTTGATTGGTTAACTCCCAGTGATGGTTATTATCTAATATATATATATCTTATATGCAATGAAATGTTATGTGACATTTTGACTGTAGTACTGGCCAGGATAAAACTTTACTCATGCCAAGTATTTCTGTATTTGAAACAAAGATAAATTCTGCACAATTTTTGAAAAGTGCAAATTTGACAAAGACTAATAGGAAAAAACAATGGTTGTATTACACTTAATATGGGAAGCTGCACATGCACCTTTGACCTTGTATGTACTATCATTTGTTAAAATTTCATGCTATTTAAGTGAAATAGTACAAAATGAAATATTCTGAATGGATTGAGACTCAATAACACATTTTAAGAAAATTGCCTTGAAATAGGACTCTACCATGAATATTAGTAGACAGAGCAAGTCATACTCAGTGTTCCTGGGAGCTTTTTTACTTTTCTCCTTATTTCTTATAGTTTGCTTTAAAATTAAAAGAAGACCCTTTCCTAGGATATACTTTGATAAATATACAGTTATAAGTAAATGAAATTATTTTCGAAGCAGTAACAACAATTATTCATTAAAAGGGAAGCTTTTATGTTCCTCTCTGGAGCGCAGCGTAAATTTAAGTTTTATGTAAGGACTTGAATTGAAACCTCCATGGAGTCAGTAAACATTTATATTGATAGTTCATTCAGCTTAAATACTTCAATTACTCATTTATTATCACATTTCGTGCATAAATGTGTGAAATTTACCCCAACATTTTGATTTATTGGCCTCAAAAGTTGATATTTTGAGGAAATGAGATGTATAAATGGACCAAAGGGACATTATCATGAAGACAAAGAGGTCCATTAGTGGTATTTATCATCCTAGAGTCATCTTTTGTATCATACTCAACTGTTTGTAGGCAGATGAGATAAATATTTAATCATTTATTGGTCCACACTATATTCTATCATGATGCGGCTTGATTTTGATTTTTCGAAAAATTTTGATCGAATCGCTGTAGAATCAGATGTCGTCTTACATTATACTAGATTGTTCTCAAACTATTGAACTGATTAAGATAGAACTTGAAAGTAATGCTTGCACTAACCAGTATTACAAAGGAAAAAATCACATTCAGTTTATTCAACAAAAGTATTTTTAGGTGTAATACCACCAAATCATAGTATGTCACATCCGGTTGCATACGAAAAGTGTCGAAAAAATATTCCCATGAATTTGACAGTTGTAGGAAATTAACCCTACATTTCAGTGCAAAAGAACGGGCATTTAAAGTTTGAAACTAACATGTAAAAATTCAAAGATGCAATTGACCGTTTCATTTTACCTTGTAAAATATATATTTTCTATTTTGAAAAAATCATCCGAGCTATTCGTTTCCTTTTCTTTTTCTTTTTTTTTTTTTTTTGAACAGTATAGTTGTCTTCTTTGAACATCTATTTTCATGGAAGAGTCGGTTGTTAGTTTTGTTAAAATCAATCCTTTCAATTTTATGTATTATTAAAAGTTCCATTGAAATCGAAATATTTAAAAGATCATTGAAAATGAAAGTTTTGTTATTAACCATATACGGCTTTGGTGGTGAACTTTCACAAAAATCTCTATTTTTCGTCTTTTGGGGATGTAAATCTCAACACTTTATAAGAAAATCTATACAAAATATTTTCTTCACTTTCTTACATGTATTTTTATCAACTTGAAACATCTTTTATCTTGAAACAATGAACTTAATATTCGGGTCCAAATCAGGGCCTTTCCGGAGAAACTCAAAGTCAATGGAAAATGTTTTTGTTTGTTTTATAAACCGTCTACAGTTTTAAAACCAATACAGGGTTAGGGCGGAAAAGTTAAGATAAAAATTTTTAAAAAGGCGTCTACTGGAATATGAATACAGCAATGTAAACATACTTTGCAGAAAGATACAAAGATGCCTACTCAACTGGTCTTAACATTTGTACGAGCACTGAATTCGATTTGGTAGTATGAATATACAGCGCACCCTGTCTAATCCGACACACTAAGGGGACAGAGAATTGTGTCGGATTGCACAGGGTGTCGATATACTCAGGTTTCACTTTTGAACAACACAAGTATACGCAACAATATTACGCCAAGTTGTTTTGGGGTTAATTTTGGAATTTAATAGGATTCTTCAATCAAATATAACTTTTGTCGAAACTTAAATCCTTTCTACCACGTTTTGGTGAAGGCGAAGCAGAGTCATTATGCAAAATTCTCTTTTACATTTAGTTGTCATAGCCATGTTGTATAATACTTGAATGATTTTTACAAAGAAACTGAAAATAAAAGTTATATTTTTCATATAGGTAAACTTACCTGTAACCCTTAAAGAGGCTCAACTACCTTCCGATCTATACATTTAAATGTACACAATCATGTCAAATTGTTTGAGGGTTCAGTGGTCATGATACACATTAACACATGATAATTATTTGTTTTAATTTATGATTAGCAGATGAAACATTTGTGTCAAAGAGTCAGATTAGACAGGACTAATTAGGGTATAAGTAATAACATCGGGACTTGAAAACAGTGTCGGATTACGGAAGTGACAGGTTTCGAAATACACAAGTTTTTTTTTTTTAACAAAAATTGTCATAGATATTTTCAGGACCGGACATTTTGCACTGTTACCTACAAAGATAATCAGTGAAGTTATAATCTCATGAAAACAAAGGTTGAAAAGTTTCATTATGTTACTGACATATCGGCGTAAGTGTATCTTACAAATCTAATCCTGAAAATCTGGAAATGCTCCGAGGCCTTATTTTTAGACATCGTATAAATCTAAACACCAATTAATTCTCTTTTTAATTATTTAGTTTAAAGTATAACAGTACAATCGAATGAACATTTTAAAATCAACAGGAATGATTAAATTATCATCACATGTGCAACAATTCAACAGTATTTATCCAATCGTACATATTGATGGTCACGTGTTCATTGGTGGACATAAAATAATCACTTATTCATGTTGTTTGTACTGTTTATTCATAAAAGTTGGAGATACAGTTGTCAATTATTAGTTCAGATATCATAGACAAGCGTTTAGATTTAAATCATAAAGAAAGAAGATGGCTTCACCTCAAATAGAGTTAGAGCCGTATGAACAACTCAATAGATCTGAAGACCAGCATACCTACGAAGACATGAAGACGACGGACCACGAAGACAAAAGTACGGACCAGAAAGACAAAAGATTGTCCACGAAGACAAAAGTACGGACCAGAAAGACAATAAGATTGTCCACGAAGTAAATATTTCATGGCAACAATGGACTAAAATATTTATGTTGACCCTTATAGTATATATGGTTTCAACTTGCACAGTCTTGATTGTTTTTATTTCACATTGTTTGGTAAGTCAAAATAAATATAGATTTTATTTTGTGCATGTTCATGCTGATGAAACAATACATTAAGAGCTTACTAATAATTGATATTTTCACATGAAAATCACTAAAATTCATCATTTCATACGTTTAATAAGATTTTTATTTTCATATGGACATTCTAAGCAGGTGTACATGGGAGGAAACTGTACACAGTTAATATATCAAGTTGTGTCCTATAACAAGGATGTCTTCTTTGAAACCGTTATTTGGTACTTAAAAGACAGACATAGACATATTTCGTATTAACGGATTTGCCTATTGTTGAAAATCGTATGTTGTTCTTTAGATCGTTCTTTATTCTTGTTTCTTTTTTCTTTTTAGAATATTTATATATAATGGTTGTGTTTCTAACAAATCAGTTAACGCTTTTCAAAATAAAACCGATAACACGGTGTTTTTCTGTTGTTTTTTTTTTTTTTTTTGCTGAATCTTTAGTTTCCTGTGTCCTGTGTTGAGTTTCGTGTATTATTGTTTGTCTCTACGTTTTTCTTTTCATGAGGCAATGGTCAAGGCTGTGTTTCTCTGGCTTACAATTTTAGTTGCCTTCCCCTACGTATATTCTTCAGAATCTTTTCTTCAATGACAGACTTGAATCACCAATGATAAAGTCACGCAACTTTTTCAGCTAAACTTGAAGTGATTATGGAAAAATAATTATGGATTCCTAATGACGAAACAAAACATTTCCGCTTATTCATGCTTTGAACACTGAAAGAGGTTAGTATGTTTAATATTTATTTCCATAGAATTTTTTTAAAAGTGCGACAATTAAACATAATTACTATAAAGGTAACAACTGTTGGTCACGTGCTGATTTGTGTATAGCTAATATTTCCGTATGGTTATTGTAAAATTAATATGAAACAGGAAATACATTTTTCAATCATTACAAACCTGTTCATGCATTTTTAAGTGTTATTCAACGCAAAATAATATCTAAGATACCTGGGACGATCTCATTTCATAAAGGATCTCTTTGTTTACTTATTGTACCTTGAACGTATTAACCCGGTGTAGGTTTTTGAGTTAAGGAATTTTAAAAATCAAGTATTTAAGATTGAAACTATAAGTAGAAAGAGCATTAGTTAAGGAACAAAATAAGCTAAAAATATTGATAGGTTATAGAGCTCCTGTTCGAGATATTTGAGTTTTAAAAATGGCGGGAAAAGGTTGACCCGGACTTTAACCTTATATTTGCACTGGTATTATTTGGGTCTCAAATCTCAAATCTAGAATCTGTTTCAATTTTGGTAAATGACATTTTATGAGCTATTGAAATCTTCTATGAAAAGAAAAATGGGTGTTATGGGGCAAAATATGTTACCCTGTATAGTAGAGAAAAAAACAAGGAGTCCGAACATCTAACATGAATTCCAAAACCTCACCTAAGTACATCCTTAAGGTTCTATTAACTAAAAGTTAATCTGGTATGACTAATTCGACACGCTCCATTCGCATTAGGGGTCCAAAATAGCATCGGGAAAAAACGTCTATCGAAATACCAAATTTACAATTTCAGTGAATTTAAGGGTCTTTGGTTGATTATTACCGGTCAATAATCGGACAGTATTTAAGTGGAAATACAAACCTGTCCGAAACCGAGACATGTTGGCTGCAATGGGAATTGATATACAAAATAAGTGCATATCTCGTTAACTTATAGAAGCCGTTATTGCTTGTAAATTCATGTCGTTTTGTTTTTGGCATTCGTCAACCGTGGACAAAAAGAGGGCTAATAGCTAAATTTACGATTTTGATCATGGTTCAACTTTATTCTAGTACAGCATACGTTTTACATCTAGCCAACGCTCCATCTTATTAATGCGTCACGCTAAAATTGTTAACATTGTTTCAGGTCGACCCACTTTGCATCTCGTCATGAATATGCTTGACATATTTGCCACTGGACGTTAAGGGGCAACCAATAAATCAGCTTTATTTAGTGATATGTAATCATTAGTATACCGTTGATAATTGCCTCAAACAGTTTTCCAATTTTTCGATATTTGATGTTATATTGGATTTTGTAAGCGAGTGTTTCAGTAAACATGACATCCTTGAATTTGCATTTACATGGATAGGTTTAAAGACGTCTATAAAGGGATCCTACTTATGAAAAAACGTTAAATATCGTTTTGTAAATCGATTCGGTTTTATCTAAAATAAAAGGTTTATGATGGTAACTAAACATTCAGTTGAAAATTACATACAACTCACTAAACGGTTACTTTAGATCAGATTTTTAATTGTACCAATGCTAAAATACAAATGTCGAATGATAAAAGGGTGACAAACAATGAGATTGATTTATAATATGGTGTTTGAAGATCAAGAATGGAATCATAATTAATAGTGTAAGGACCTTTGATGTTTATGATTTTTATGATTTATTTTGGATTTTGTTCTGCAACAGCAAGAAGATCTGCAACAAACGTAAATTTTAGCATTTCTTTCCTCATTTGTCTCTTTCCATTTTTTATATATTAAATAACATAGTCCACGTCAGGGTTTGCATTATATCCTATCCAGCAAAAATAGGGCGAAGAGAGTAGAAAAACTTCATTGATTGGCAATAACACATATATTAAAGCGAACAACGATGACAGTCTTGTCTAGGTGACAAAATTTACTGTTTCAAGTATTATGTTCTGGTATAGTTCTCAAAACGGCAAAAAATGGTAAAAAAATGTTTTTAAGGGCAACAATGTATATAAAGATTCAACTTATTTTGACCGTTTCATTTTTGTAGATATTGTCTTACTGATCGTGTGTGTTATTTAAAGTTTTTCTTCGTCTACAATTGTCTTGGCAAAAGGCACAAACAATGTGTAAAATCAGCCATGTGACATATTTGAAGATTTACCTGACCTATGTTGCTGTTTAAAGATTTCAATCATTTGATTGTGTGATGTTCCTATTTCCCCTCTAAGACATTGTAAGAGTTATTCAAATGGTTTTTAACGTATAGATAGCGTGAAATTCGCACTACACGAGGCATCGGATATACGACATTTCTATTTCGACCTGATGTAGCTGTGTGCATTTGTATTTATAAACATCACCATAGGCAAATGGACGCACCCTTAAGCAAGGGTTTACTGTCGGACGGGAGGAGTCCAGAGATGTCAATATTTCTATACTCATGCAAGTCAATCCTTTGGTTTTGAATAAAGGAAATAAGGGTATACATTAATGCGACAGCAACCAACGGCACAAAAAATCAAAACACGAAGAGTCAACATTCAATGTTTTGTAAAAGAAAGATGCCCATATACAGACAAATGAGCTCAAAACCGCCCCATAACTAAAAATATGGGGTCAATTTAATATTATTACCGTCAAAGATAATCCAACAGGCACATCTATTTTAATATCATTTACCGTCAACGATATCTTAACAGGTACAAGACATTTTATGTGGTTGAAAAAATATCACCTGCCTCTTTTAATTTCGATCAGTGGAAATTAAAGAAGGTGTAAAACCGGTAGAAGAAAAACACTTCACTATATAGTAACGGTAGAACGGTAAAATAAATCATGATAATAGATGGCTGCTTAACGTCCAGCGGCAAATTAAATGCATATTCAGGACGAGAACATGTAGATACAATATGAATAATAACCCTGCTTTGTACTAGACTGACAAATTTTTAACGTGTTAGTTCACAAGGTAACAGTTCGCAGGAAGAAAAGTCACCTTACCCGGACACATTTCTGACTCCGAGCCGACCAGTCTTTGCTCTTACTCCTAAATGCTGCGTGCTTAGCGTTGAAACAGCAAATACCAATTGTTTGACCAGGTCGGGATTCGAAATAACGACATCTTGCTTTCGAGGCGAACACGCTCCAACGAGACCACTTGGCGGTCGGTAGTATAGAATATCATACCAAAAACACAAGTACAATAAATAATACAATTTCATAGAATTCTCACAGTTACTAAAGCGAAATAAAAGTATCCAACTCAAATTAGAAAAGTTGAATGATATTTAAAACTACACGTAACTATCGATGGTAGACTTTAGTGTAAATTTCATGCATCAACGCTCTCTGCAAATTAAAATTCTTGCACCAATTATTTATGGGGTCCAGATGTGGCCAGCTGTTGCAAGGCTTAATTTCTGTCCTTTATGTGTTCTCGTCATGAACATGCATGAAATATTTGCCACTGGGCTTAAAGCAAACAACAATCAATCAACTTCATAAATTATTCCATGTAAAACAGTATACGAAGACAGGATCTTGTAAAATGTTATTATGTAAAATTTCCATTTAAATCACCCAGTAATAGTGCAAACTTTTTATGTTTTTCAATTTACTACATGACTGAACAGTAATATTTATTTTTTTTTTTAATATTTTTTTACTATGGTTCTAATCTACTTTTTATTACGATCCATTATATATGATTATTTCAGGCAATCATAAGCTTAGAAAGGTACACGTTTTTCAAGGGGTTAATGCTTCATTTAGACTTGTAAAGGGAATGACGGTTGACCAAAATAAAAGTGTTTGTTTTCTTGTAATACATTGTATTTCAATTTAAGAATGTTGATAAACCTTGCCAAAATATCTCATCTATACAGGTTTTGATCGAGCCACTCAAACCTACATGACTTGATACTGAAGATGTTACATTTAGGCTATTCCTATACGATGTTTAAAGGCATAGTTTTCTTTATTAACAAAAAAAAAAAAAAAAAAAAAAAAGATTTATCAGACTGAACAGAAGACTATAATTATCTTGCATTTGCATGTCACGTAGTGTACATGAGTTATAGAATTAAAACCAAAGTAAACATTAACCTGAATATTTTTAAGGACCTTATGCACCTAGGATCATCTAGGTCTGTTTTCGATTAAAAGTTGTTTAACAAGCTGTTTAAATACCTAATTATTGGAAGAGGTTTACTTACTGTTTTCTTATAGTCTGGTCTTTACCGAATCTTTTCTAGATAACTGACAGATAAAAAAACATCAAATGTATATAACAAAAAGTTCGTGTGCAGAACATCCATTGGTCAGTTGTAAATGAGGTATGTATAGGGCTTTGATTTACTCATTTATAAAATAAAATCGTTAGTTTTAAAAGTTGGAATTCAAAACATAAATTTACCCTTAATTTTATAATACTATCCTATGGTGTTAATTTAAAGCTACAAAATTGATAATAATTAAATAGTTAGATGATGTACTGCCATTTAATCGGCATTAAATTCAGGGAGTTAGGCTTCTGCAAGTGCTTTTATGTGCACCTTTCTTACGTTTTTGAAGGTTTGTAAGTCAGTAAAATTCAATGGGATCTTAACTTCCGTTTTTGTTCGGAGGTCTTTTAATATCAATATTAACTTATCATTGAACTTAAATGCGAAATTGTAAAAGTGTCTGTTGTTGAAAACTGAATATTGTCGAAATGGCAAAACCATGAGCCGAAAACAGAAAGACACAAACCCTATTAATATATCTTAAGGGCAACACGCTGTTTTGAGCAATAGACACACTATCAATAGGTAATGTACTAGAGTTCAAAAGTGATGAACCGTTAGATGAATGAACATCACTAGGGATCTCACAAACATATCTGCTGTCATCAACTACTAGTAATCATAGTTATATTATGACCGTTTTGTCTCTTTTCAATCGATTGACGCGAAATGTACATTAGTAGACTATTTTAGTCTTAATTTTATATTAACATAATTGCATACAATAAATGTCAGAATTTTAAGAACATAGATATGAATTAGGACATTTAAGTTAAATTTAGATAAAGATAAATATGAATATGATAATAGGAAGACGTTGTATATGATTGTCAACATAAACTCTTTTTTTTCAATCTCTTGCATATGATTTTAACTACTTCTGTAATGTCTTATAAAATGACTGAAAATGAATTTCCGGCTTCAAATTAATTGACAGTAACAATAATGAAATATTAGATGTAAATCAATTAACACGTGGCCTCATAAGTAACATTTGTATTAATTATGTTCAATTGTCGGGCTATTTTATAAACGCTTTATCAAATTCTATGAAAAACCTTATCAATCATACTTACCTCTTTCAGTGTTCGAAATGTTAAGTTTTGCTATCAAGATTGCATAATCGTTTTCTATGGAACGCCACAGCTGTCTTATGTGGAACTCTTATATTACGTTATGTTGTTTTATTATTACTTGATGATATGTTGTCTTTACATAATGATGTTTTGATGTAACTCAATATGGCATAGTCATTACTTAATGATATTTCGATATTTCACGATATGGATTCATATTGACTTGATATAGTTTTATCATTACTTGATATGGTTTTGTCATTAATCAATATGGCTATG
>CM029602.1:16736270-16877352 GCA_017311375.1 Mytilus coruscus | reverse complement strand
AGTGTAACCAATGAATTGCAAATCTGTCTCCAAATTTGCAGATTTGGGCAAAGAACTAGACCGATTATGTACTGTGATTGTACAATTCAAGATGGCGGTATACCCCTGAACTACCTTAACTCGATCAAAAAGACATTAAAAAAAAGTAAACATACACTAAACGAATAAGTTTGATCTATGACACAATATAAGTATAATATTAAAACGTAGGTGCCTATATAACATAGACGTTACAGGTGTTAATAAACAAGTACTATCTTTAAAAAAGGTATCTGACGCATTCAGATGTGAGCATAGAGGTTAAAACAAACTTGAAACAGTTTAGATCTATGAAGAAATGTCAATTATAACTATATGTCAAGAACAACTTTAACAATTATAGATACAACCTATTTCGGTGTGTATATCGGGGACGGACGGACGCCAAAGGTAGATGATCTATATAAGACAGCTTTTGACAAGTAATTAAACTTGCGATACATGTATTTTGACATTCTTTATTTCAACGGTTACATAATATATAATAGTCCCACATTTCAAGTATAATATTTTGTACTCTCTGAGATTAGTATTACGCCTTGGAAGTTTTAGTCGATAAATCATAAGATATATTAGTAGGTCTCGAGCTATTAGTAGATAATAGCCTAATTGACAAAGTACATGTAGATCTAATGAACATATCAGTGATATTTACCTCCTCATGTATTTAAGGCTAAGCCTACAAAATCCAAACAATTTGACAGTGGTGATAATGACACCTTCTTTATCTGAATTTTTTTTTACTATTTTTATGGATAATTTTTAAGTTTGATTTTATGTCCGAAATGTTTTCCTTTTGTTGTAGCATATATCTTTTTTGTTGGTTTTTGTTCAATTCCGTTATTTCGTCCAATCAGATTATAGATTTGTGACACCATGCATGCCGTTACCATACTGAAGCGTCCTTTGTAAATGTGCCACAAACCGAAATTAATACTGACTGCGTCATAAAAAAGATGAATAAGAGTGTCAATAAGCCAACTCTAACCTTGGACAAAATGGCGTTAAATAAAACAACGTACACAGGTAAATTTTAATATAATATAATTTTGTTGTTAGTACGGACATTTTTTTACAAAATTAATAAATTTGTTGTTCAGAGTACGAGTACGGAAGTGAAAATTTATCGTCATACTAAATACTTATCAAAGGTGGTACATATTAAACATAGTGAGACGAGAAATAACACAAAATAAGTAAACATTGAATTACAGAAATGCATTACAAATTGTGCAAACAGGTCAACTTAACACAAAAGTACGATTTGAGAGTACTCGCAGTTACTGAAAACTAGTTAAAAGCCAAAAACAATTAACAATAAAAATCATGCATCAGAGACTAAAATCAATTAAAACACATGTCCCAGGGATTTAGAGTTAAACTTACAGTTCTTCCAAACATTGTTAATATCAGAGACATGAATAAAAAGACAGGTTGTAATGAATTTTTAAATATCAATTTCAAATATCTGGAGATATGAGTTAATAGTCATCTACAGTGTGACACATTTTAAGTATTCGTGCCCTTAATTAGCTTTGTTATAAAATCATATCAAATCAATTATTTATCAAGTCAACGAAGGCCCAACCGGGGAGTTCACACCTATATATTGGCGAGTTTTGGAAGCTTCTATGGGCCATTCAGATATCCTCGGAAACAAGATTCTCGGAACGTCTCGAAAATGTTCGATCATTTATACAGGTTGTTCTCTATGTCTTTGATACGGTTCCGCTATGAATAGGCTAGCACGTGACATTGTATATTTCATTAACAATCAAAGTTCATTTGTAGATCGGAAAGTAAAAAGATAAAAAAAAGTCATTTATATATTGGAACAATATTTGCCTTTTAGACAGAACAAATGCGTTTTAATAATGCAAATATTTATTAAATATCAAGTATAATGATAACACAACTATATATATATATATATATATATATATATATATATATATATATATAAAACGATTCATGATCTGAGACGGCCCTTGTACGCAGTGAGTGTAGTATTTAACACAACGTGTTATGTTGTGCATTGTGCATTGTGACAATAAAACATGGGAATAGTATACTTATACATTATGACCCAGAATAAACATGAGTATTTCTGAACGTTTACCGCGTGATATTTTGTATTTCGATCATAGCATGAACCCGCAAACGTCGAAAAGCAAGGAGAAGTAAGTAAGTAAGTAAAACTCTATTTGGATTCGGCATATTGACAAACAAATTAAAGATAAGAAAATGAACAAAACTTCACTATTCACAGTAAATTATTTCAAATCAAAAGGAAGAAAAAAATCAACAACAATTTTTTGGTGACCAGTCAGCGGGCTCGGGTTCACGTATTGCTTTTCTTTTTTTCTTTTTTTTTAAGAAAGCAACTTGTTTCACCAATGTTAATATAAGAAACAGACACAAGTTTCCATTCTGCGTTTCTTTTGTGGATGCAACCTTATTACTTTATAGTTGCACATATTTGATTTTGAATCCATACTGAATGATAGCAAACTGGTTACGCATTTTTGCGTCCGTCCCAAGTCAGGAACCTAGCTGTGGCCTTTGTCAGTCTTGTATGTTCTTTTTAAATTTTGATTCATTTATACGTTCGGAGTATAGTGTGACGTCCATTTCCACCGAACTAGTATACGGCCAGCTGAAGCCCGCCTCCGGGTGTGGGATTTTCTCGCTGTGTTGAAGACCCATTGGTGGCCTTAAGCTATTTTATGCTCTTTGGTCGGTTGTTGTCTCTTTGACGCATTCCTCATTTTCCATTCTCAATTTTATTAAACCAACATCTAAACGATTCAAGATTCTGTAAATTAGATAACTCAAATTGCACCCATGCTTAACAACACATTAGTAAAAATCGAATAACTGATGTTTTGTTTGATTTCTTCACATTTTGAACAATTTGACAATGGTTCACGCTTGTCATACATTTTGTATGAAATGAATGTCTATGGCATATTTTAATTTCTCATTTCTCATTTTAAAGTAGACTTTTAAAGACGTCGCATGCCACGTTTCCGTAAATTTTACTTTTTCGCTTATCTGCTGATAAATAATGTGGCCGTTTGTGTATATTTAAATATATTTAGCTATGTTGAAAGACGTGTATAATGGCAAGTTACAAAAATACTAATTGCTTAGTATATAAGAAAACCTGTAAGATTTCGTCTGTTTTTATTTTGTTTGTTTGTAAAATGAATGCAATTTGGGTACTGTGTCGTTAGATGGGGCATAATATATTGATACATAACACACATGATACATTTAACAGTATAATGTATGATGAGACAGATATTATAATATAATTAAATAAAATGCAGGATAAGCACAATTGGATTGTTATGTCCAGCGATGCATTATATTTGTTTATTTGGTCACAGTTCTGAATTCTGTTGTTGTTGTTTTCTCCTGATGTGAAGTTGTAACATCGATAATAATTATAATGATGTTTTACAATGTATTTGATTAATTGATTTTGGTGGGTAACGCCACTTTCAGTACTACTGTTTATTTCGTGGCGGCCAGTTTTTATTGGTGGATAAAGCCGAAGTGCCCGGAGAGAACAACCTGTCTTCGGCAGGAAAACTGGTAATTCTATAGTCAATTAAGAGTGCAGTCGAATGCATCTGCCACGTTCGTGATACGTAATCTCAACCTGTGTTGACAGGCTAGTGGTACAGTATATGAACTACTTAGACCACCCGGCCACTGAGGCCCGGTTAAAATATATAGTAAATTCAAGGACAAGAAATAAAACGTGCGTTTATAACATCAAAGAATGAGAATGCTTCACGACACAAACATAAGCAAATAAACAAACATATTCCAGACAATTCTACTTTTATTGATATCAATAGAATAGAAAATGGCAATGGGGAATGTATGAAAGAGAAAACAGTCCAATCAAAGGACAGAAAACAGCCCAAGGCCACCAATGGGTCTTCAACGCAGCGAGAAAATCCCGTACTCAGAGGCGGGCTCAGGTTGGTCCCTAAATAATAATGTATACTAGTTCAGCGAAAAAGAAGCCCCACTAAACTCCGAAACATACAAATTAACCAAAATTACAAAAAAATACACACAAGACTAACAAAGGCTAGAGATTCCTGCCTTAGGACAGGCGCAAAAATGCGGCGGAGTTAAAATATGTTTTGTGAGATCTCAACCCTCCTCCTATACCGCTTGCCCATGTGGAATTAACAAACACACAGCAAAACTCAGTTAAAAATAAGTCCGATTCCGATGTTAGAATAGGTAACAGAAGAAACTAAGCAAAATGACAATGATACATAAATTAACAAAACTACTAGTAGTTACTGACATCCCAGCTGCAGACCTCAATTAAACTGATCGAAATATTATGTCTTCATCATATGAAAATCTAGCACAATCCCTCCCGTTATGGGTTTAGTATCATACCAACATATATTATACGAACATAACCTGTACCCTGCAAACAACTGGTTTTAGAATAAATGTGTTTATTTCCGATGCAAAGACTCTATGAGTGAATCAATATTTAATTAAAAAAAATGCTTTCTTTAATGTCTTGCGCATGCCAACAGTATCGTAACTATATCCCTAGAGTATAAGTCTGTTTAAATGTTTTAAATGTTTGCTTGGTTTGTGGAGTGATAGACGACATTTTGTGCTTTGTGTAGAATATTACCATAAAAGATGGGATGTGAAATTCCTGAACGTACAAGATGTCTGCATGTTGATGAATGATGCCATTGTACCAATGATAAAATTTAGTAAAAGTGTTGATAAGTTTTGGATATCGAAAACCCTGGTGTAATAGTTATTCAGTAATACAGAGATTTCTTTCGCGTTAAAATCAAATACGTTGTTAGATACACGAGCGAATGGAACAAGTTGAGATATATGAACGATGATGCAATATGAATATCTAAAAACGTCTTTTATCGTAAATGTCAAGTTAGCATTAATTATATAAGCTTCCCGTTAGAGTTCATTAAAAGATAGAACCTCACATATTTTTTGGTTTTAAACGTGGTTTTATTTGAAATATTTAGCTATAAATTGAAGGTGGCGAAATACTTCTTGCATACTGGTGTATCTAGGGGTTAACCGCAGGTGCATATGGGATATCTGACAGCTGTTCTTTACACCATAGCTGAAATTGATGGAGGAAGCCTTTTATAGCTTCAATGCTATGCGGTATGGGTTTTGCTCATTGTTGAAGGCCACACGTTTACTTATAGTTGCTAAGTTATACGGCATTTGGTCTTTGGTGGAAAGTTTTGTTTCATTGGCAATCATACCACATCTTGCTTTATATCGCAACAGGGCGGATGCAGCCATTTTTAAAAAGGGGGGTTCCAACTATATGTCCCCATTGAAATGCATTGATCGTCAAAAAAAAAGGGGGTTCCAACAGTCCGACCCCCTACAGACACACACTTTGGATCCGCCACTGCCCAATACTTTTCAATTATTATATCATCTGTTTATAAGGCATAACACATATGGGTTTGCTCATTGTTGAAGGCCACACGTTTACTTATAGTTGCTAACTTCTACGGTATTTGGTCTTTGGTGGAAAGTTTTGTTTCATTGGTAATCATACTATATCTTGCATTATATCGCAACAGGGGCGGATCCAGCCATTTAAAAAGGGGGTTCCAACTGTATGTCCCCACTGAAATGCATTGATCGTCAAAAAGGGGTTCAAACAGCGGACCCCCCACACACACACACACACACACACACTTTGATCCGCCACTGCGCAATACTTTTCAATTATTATATCATCTGTTTATAAGGCATAACACATATTTGGTATTATAATAAAAGAAGAATAACGTCAATGAGACAGTAACCCAACAACAAAAATATTAAAGTTATCTAAACAGTCTTCGCCATTATACAGGTGTCTATACAAAACGTGAATATCAGTGCTTAACATTTGTCAATGCTTCATACGGATATGACCGGACTAAAAGCATGTCGATTATTTGGACTATCATCTTTCGGACTTTATAATCATTATGACGTCGCGTATGGTGTTGGTGTTAGTTACCATTTTAGTAACGTTGATTTGATGTTATTTTCATTCATTGTACACATAAATAACGTCGCGTCGTATTTCTTTCATTTCGTGCAGATGAAACAATGTTTTAAGTATTGTGCCGTTGTGGTTGTTTTAATTGTTGAGCAACTTTTCAAAACTAAATAATTTTTTAGGCCAAGAAGGAAATATATGTATTATTTTTGTCCGATTTATAATATCTCCAAGTGATTTTTGATTATTTTAGTCCATGTTTGAAATTTTACATAGTTCCAACATTTTGAATTTTTATTCAAATGATCTATAAAACATAAGTACTCATTTCAACACATTTATTAAGTATAGTCTGGTGAATATCTTCAGAAAGTTTGACTTCACCACTACATACACAAATATCAGTGGATGAATTTGAAGGAGCGAGGTCATACTTTCTTTTAATCACCTGTTATAAAGGTTATTAATAAGTATCAATTGTTAAAAGCAAATTCAAAATTTGCAACAACAAAAACAATTTAATCTAATTTGCCGACTACAAATAAACGGAAATTTAATCTCAACTATGAACAAGTAAACGGATACAGTTATTAACTTTAATTAGATTCGATAAAAATCTGTTGAGAAATGGTTTTGCATGAAATATGTAGGGTAAAATATTCATGATTTGCGACGTTAGGCACTACATGTTATACAGAGCGTAACGTCAAAACGAGTAAAAGGCATGGTGTGACATTATGACTAGACAAAAGTACTCGCTGACTGTGTCGTTAATATTTTCGAAAATAGTTTCATATTAATCCCTGAAATGTAGATTTCTATGTTATATAATATTTTTTCTATGATTTCAATTTTTCCCTTCAAAACTGTTTTATATGACTTATACTTTTAACTAAAATGTAAAAAAAACGGCGTTTTGTGACATTTTGACTAGTCAGACACAATTAAAAGATCGTGTTCATTTTCTTTTAATTTTTCCCTTGAAACTTCTACATATTTTTTCATACAATTAAAACACATCTTTCCACGTCTAAATAAAATTTGAGATCGTAAAAATATCGCAAATGCCTATTGTTTTCATTAGACACTCAAATGCGCTATTGTATAATTTTGACACAGGAAGGGTGGATATGTAAATTGTGATTTGTGTCTGCAGCATTCGTTCGAATTTTGAAGAGCTCTTTATAAAATGAGAGATCTGTGTTTTGTGACAGAAATAAACATTTCAAATAATCGTCTGCGACGATCTTTTGAAATATTGTAACAAAACTTTTATTTTCTTTCCTTGTCATATACTGAATAAAACGATATATTATTTTCGGAATAGTATATTTGAATTATTTTTAATATTACTCTACCCTATCCATATTTATTTTTAATACTTTTTTCGGCTTGTCCACGAAACAAAGTGAACTTTTCGTCCTGGTCAGACGCGTCAAGTTAACAATGACGTCATAAGTAAAACAAACGTTTCTCTTCTTTTCTTTTTAAAGTTTAAACAGAGACAAGAATAGCATTAAAACAACGCTCATCATGTGTTGCGGTGTTACTTGTCCACACGCGCAAAATCAATGTTTTTAGGGATCATTCGAGTTACAAAATTTAAAAAGTATTGATTTTAAGGCATATTCCGTTTCTACTTTTAATTACGCTCATTTTGATGTATACATTTAATTCCGAAACTTCGAAACAATACAATAAAGGCGAGCTGGAAAGCAAAACCCGTATTATCACCAACACCGTACGCGACGTCAATATCTTTTAGTTGTCATCTAGAGATCAAACTTTCCCATATAATTATCTTTTGGTTTAAAATGTATGTTTCTTCTAATCCGATAATGGGCTTCGTCTCAACATGTCTAAGACAGTTTTAGCAGATTATCTTACCAATGGACAATAATTGCTAAATCCATAGTAACATGTATTTTTTATTACTATGTTTTATATATACTTCTTAAAAATATTTTATATTCAGTTTAGGAAAGGTACTCTAACCGTAAAACACCGGACTCATAGTTGTTAATTTCTGCGTCATCTGGTCTCTTGTGGAGAGTTGTCTCACTGACAATCATACCACATCTTCTTATCTTATTTTTATATCAAGATTGAAACATCGTTTACATTCTTGTTGAATTGTTTATTAAATTGTTAAAATTTATACCGACTTGAATCTTCATTTGACAACCAGCAAATAGTCTGGTAATACGGACATGATTACATGTGATTTTCTGGCGTACCTTATGCGCAAAAAAGTAGACGTTCCCCGTATAGAAAAAAATAAGAAAAAAACTCCATGCCCTATGGTACAATGCATATGAAACTAAATAAAGAAATATGTGCACATGCCAAATTTCACCGGTCCCTATCTACCAATAATTCTGCACGGTCCCTTAGTCTCAACAAAACTTCACGAAACTTGAAGCTATTGACAAAAGTATTGTATTATACTTTACACATACACTTTCAGTATCTGTGGAGAATTTAATATATTCACTTCAAAAATATGTTTTCCGGTCTATGCGCCCGTCCGACGTGTCAATGTTTTGTCAAAACCAGATTTTTTTTTGTTTCATAGGATAATCATGGAAGTAATATTGAATATTACTTCCATGGGATAATCAACCATGAAGTTTTGGTCACAAAAACACATGTCCGTTATGATGTGAACAATTTTAAATAAGGGTTTTGCACACAGCTGGTTGGTTAATAGTAGGAAAACAAAATTCTTATATGATGGCTATCACTAGATATTGCTTTTCAACGCCACTTTTAAACATATTTGATTTTAAATATTTGTTTCATTCGTGAGACATTAAGACCAGTATAATATGGAGGATTTCAAGTTCATAATTTATTAGAGTCATGTTTGATTTGCTACGGATACATTATCTTTGTCATCGATCTATCCGGAATTCGTAATTTAAAGTGCTTTTAAATCTTTTCCTGAAGCAGTCAGAAATGTAACACTTAAGAATTGTGACAACTTAAATAATACATGTACATATATATATAGATACAATGTGTAAGTGTGTGTTTCAAACGGTTTACTAAATACACCGCATGTGATGGTTAATATGATAAACTTTCATTTAAACTAGAATGAATAATAGTGTATATACATGTATTTTACATTTAATACTTTTTCTTATGACCAGAGATGCATCGACAGGTAAGTATAATATAAATTGTTACTGTGTATTATTTTGTCAACAAATAATCTCTATTTATATACTAAGTCATTTGAGTTTGTGTATAATCTTTGTGCAATGGGTGGTGGCTGTGGTGGTGATGGTGGTGGTGGTGGTGGTGGTGTGTTTGTAAGGGGGTGTAGTTTTCCTATATCTATATGAAGGTATACACAGAAGTGTTGATGGGTCACTTATTTACATATAAATATATCAATGGGGTGCAATTTCACCAACTTGAAAGTAAATATATCCCCGCCACATTCTTTATGTGCCTGTCCCAAGTCAGGAGCCTGTATAGTTCAGTGGTTGTCGTTGGTTAACGTCTTTTTCATGTCGGGGCCTTTTATAGTCGACTATACGGAATGGGTTTTCTCATTGTTGAAGGCCTTACGGTTGCCTATACAATGTAATTTCTTACATCCGCTTTATTTGAACTTTGGTGGATAGTTGTCTCGTTGGCAATCATACCACATCTTCTTATTTTATAGTGATATATATATCAATGGGTCATCTTCCGATTAGATATATTAAGACTTATGAAATAATCCTTTTAGATCTATATTAGTTGTCACAGATTGTTTATATGGTAACTGAGAAATGTATCAATGGATTAGGATTTTGAATTGACATATATATAGGTCTGGATTTTCACAAAATTTCTAAAAGGCATAGCGGGATGGTGAAAGAGGTTGTGGGGATGAAATACCAGCAGAACGTCAATCCAAAAATAATTTTGTTGAGATTCAAATCCCGTGTCTTTACGCCTGGCCATTTTTTCCTTTCAAAGGATCCAGGAGTTCCACCACAATGTGGAATAAATTATTTTGATTTAATTTTATCAACATATTATATATATAGAGAGAAAATCTTCATATTCCTTTTTCAATACGGAGTTTGTGGACGTTCAAACGTCGATGTACTGTGTAGTGGAAATATTAACTCTCTATTTGTTAAGAACACCTGCAACAACTCTTGAGGTTCAGTTAGAATCAGTTATATAATCTGCCTTAAATGACAGTTTTTTCCTGTGACAATTCTCCCGTACAAAAGTTTTAGAAAGTTCTACCCATTGGTAAGAGATTCTACAGTTCTACCCTAGACCAGTTCTACGTTTAAATAATTCAATGACCGATTAATATTTTGACAATTTTGAAGGGAGATTTGGTAATACTATGATCTCGACTGTGTGTGGAGTTATTTTTAATTTGTTTTCATCTTGAATGTCGCAGTGTCTGATAGTTCTAACCTTTAATACCTTCCCAGGGCAGTCTTGGGCAGCTATACAAGAGTATAGTTCTGTTCTGTAATAGACTGATAATAATATCGTAGAACAGTTCTACCAAAGAGCAGAGTATAAGATTTCCCGCCCATGCACTCGCCAGTCCTTTGGTAATAGCATGAAAATATTGATATTTTTTTTTATTGAAATGTGCTGTTATAAAATTTTTAAATTGATGTACATATATCTCCCTCGTGCATAGCTTTGATTCCTTGTCTGGATTTTGCTTTGCGTTGGTCTTGTGTTGCTTTATCAGCTCTTCAACGTTTGTATATTAATTAATTTTTTGGATATTCAAAAAAGTTTTTGTCAAACATTATGGAATATATCATAACTTGCGGGGGCATCATTCAAATGTATCTTACGGACACAACTATCTAAAGTTTTGCTTCAACATCACTGGTTGCTAAGTTTGATGTTTACGGAACTATAGTGATTTCATGCATACTGCAGGATAATTAACTTTGGCTGCTGTAATAAAAATAAATATAGATATGAAAGACCTTTCATTTCGATTGTTTACTTAATTCATAGATCACTTGAATATATAAGATGTTTAATAGGCCAAAAGAAAAAAAAACTAACGAAAAATTTAAATTATCGGTTATATTTTCAAATTATTATATATAGTGAAATAATACAACATCAAGAACTGTACGTCTCAAAAATGTACTTTTATCTAAAGAAAATTTTACATGCGTTTCCAAAATAAGTACAGTTGTTGTGGTGTGAAGGTCGAATTAACAATTACATTTTTGAACAATTTGATTAAAATTAAGATGTATCACAACTCGCGTGCTCGTATGAGGATAATATAGAGATCAGAGATCTATATTTTGAATAGATTGATCTTTGAATAATGGTAATTACTTTTTAGACTCTCTGATTGCACACTCCGAGAAGACAACGTGGCAAGAATCTTTCAAATCTTGCAAAGAAGGATTTGGCGGTTCAGCATTTTTCAAACACTGTCAACCCAGTACCTGTAATGCCTCAAATGCTATAGGTAAAATAGTAAATATATCAACAAACAAGGTTGAATACTGGATAAATGGTTTTGTGCAGAGGTCACCTGTTGTAGTTTACGAAGGTAAGATCATGATAATCAAACTGAAGCATCGACAATAAATTTTAATATCACTGGCAAATATAATGTTAGAGTGATGACTATGACCAGACATTCGTCACCCGTACACATTTAACTGACAGGTTGGCCTGTCTTTTGTTGTAAAACTTATGAACTGATCCGCCATTCTATCTAAATCTCCGCACCGAAGGTACGGGGTGGAGCCATTGTCACCTTGGCATTAATTGGACAAGTCTTAAAAATTCAACGATTCGCTACGAAATTGACAAATTATATTGACAGGAACTTTTTCCAGCTTGACCTCAAATGTTAAAACTGCGATGCCGCAAATTGAATAAGTATCTGTTAATTAACTCCATGTTGGTAGCGCGCGCAGATAAATGCACGAGCGTGTTATCATATTCTTGACAAACTGAGCCGGTATCTTTCATTTCCTTGAGAACTCAGTAGGGATAGGAATGTGCTAACTTCTCGTTTGAGTTCCTGTCAGTATAATACATAATAAACACATCACATGATGCACCAGTGTCGTCTAAATTATTAAATCACGTAGACCGAAAGCTGACCGCGGGATTTAGGCCGTACCTGTTGTTAATGTAGCGATAAGTGAACACAACAGGGGTCATGTTTATAAAACTTAAAGGGTTGTTTCTACGTCGTATAGTATGTGCTGTTGTTGGCGATTGTTTATTTTTTTCATGTATTTTTTAGATGTGGTCCGATGTTGATGCTTGTTTCGAATTATTATACTGTCTAATATTATTGGAAATTCCTGTTATCCTTTTTATGTAAAAAAAGAAATTATGACAATTTTGAAGGGAGATTTGGTTGTCTTTGATCCCGACTGTGTGTGGAGTTATTTTAAATTTGTTTTCATCTTGAATGTTGCAGTGTCTGACACAGTTCTAACCTAATATATGAGTTCTGTTCTGTAATAGACTGACACTTATATCGTTATATAATTCGCTGTTCAAAGTATTACTTTTTCATGAATTAAACGAAATCGTTTTAATTTCGAGACGTTAGCATCAGGATATTATTTCATCTGATGGATGTTTGTTAAAATAATAGTGTGCGGCTTTTGTCGCCATAAACGGAGTAGTCCAAGATCTCATCTTTCAGTTTGTTTTCTCGCTAGAAAGAACATACATGCGTTATAGTTTTCTTAACAAAAAAAAAAAGGATTGAAGTGTTCAGTTTGGGACTTTCAAGAGATCTTATAATTATTTTGAGTTTAGTTAGAATCATCACCCAAATCAAATCTTATTACAGTATTACTATTGCTATAATAATAAATAAATATTGTGAAGAACAATGGCAAATAAAGTTCGCGGTCTCAATTTAAGCAATAGACCAATTTCGAGGTATGTTCTTTACCGGAAAAGTTCGTCAATGTATGCGCGCCGTTATAACGTCATTTACCCGATAGAGGGATCGCCATTAAAGTTCATCAAGCGACTTCGTGATCGTCATTATGCAGAATAAACTAGAAATAATTGTTGTTCCGTTGGTACTTAATCACAATTCCCTAATGACAGCAGTGCTGATTATCAATTATAAGAAATTGATTTGCCGAATAATTCGTGCAATATAGCATTATATTTTTCAACCGCTCGCTCAACATGGGAAGGAAATGACGATGCCCCTAAACGCACATATGGTGTTCACTAAAACCCAAGTTTTGACGGAAATGCAACGAACTAGAAAGTGGTCTATTGTTTTGTACTCATTGTAATTATGAGGTTACAACGGACATGTCAACGGAAATCACGACAACCAGTTACTGTACATAACACTTAAACATTTTCTTCTTTCTGTATAGAAGCAAAATACATTTAAGGTCCCTATTTATGCATAAAACGGTTGAGATCAGGACAAATGGGACGTCTAAGGTTTTTATATTTGCCGTCATTGATTAAAAATCAAGCATTATACGTTTGTGAAAGAAAAATCTAGTATTATATATTGGACTAGCTGAGAATGCTAGTTGATACCTTTCATTAGCTTTGCTGGAATGTTCTTTTGTACCTTTCACAAAGTAGCCAGTGTTTCACTACTTGCATATAGTGCATGTTTAAAAATCTGTTGTATTGTCAGATCTAAGGAAAGAATCATCCTCAGGAAAATATTACCATAGTCGGTTAATTTGCTGTTCTGATTGTTCTGTGTATATGTTGTATTTCATTATTTTATCGTCATAAAGAAATCATTGTAATCATTGTATGAAATTCAAAACCCGCAAGATCCATGATTGGTCAATTAGAAAATTTCTATTACTATTTCTATACAAAATGAGGGCAATGAGGAATTGTGGTATGATTTTAAATGAAACAACTATCTATATCTTCAACAATGAGTTAAACCCCAACTACATGTATAACATAAAAACAAACATGACAAAATGTGAAACATTTCAATTAAAAAAACAACATAAGACATGATTCAAACAATAGTAGTTAACGAAAACAGATATGGTAGACAGCGATCAACTTCGAAAACTACTAGATTACAATATTCTGGCACATAAAGAATGTGGCGGGTTTTAACATTTTGTTATCATTAAAACTTCCCTTTACCTGGAACAGTGGTGTATAAGTAACAAACAATATAAGAGAAACCTATAAAAGTTACCGTTCTGTGTGTCCCTTTTCGCCTACTCTGACGTTCATAAAAAAATAACAGAATTATTAATACAGTGTATACAAAGATAACTTTTAGGATACACCTGTTCAATGAAATGATGTGGTGAATTGCTGTTTCACGTTCAGTGGCGAATTCATCCATATTCAGAACGAGAACCTGTTCATGCGATTTCAATATCAACCCTGCTTTGTACTAGAACAACACGCACGCTGAGCCAGAGTTTAAACGTGCTAGTTCACAAGGTAACAGTGTACAGGACGACATGTCACTTAACCCGGACACATTATTCTATTTCGAGCAGACCAGTTTTGTTCTTACTCCTAAATGCCGCGTTCTTCGAAGCAGCAAATATTTATTTTAAGGTTTTTGTTGTGACCGGGCCATGTATCGAACCCACGACACATAAGTCGAGCACGCTACCACGAGACCAACGAGGTGGTCTTAATTGAAATGACATAATGTGTTCAATTATAACAATCAGCGTCTCATAAGTTATTCAACGTTCTGATATTTACGAGTATGTTAATGTTACCATGAAGTGGGAAAATACAAAATTTAATTTTAATTCCATTTTCCTGATACTTTCCTTGCAATGAAATGTATAATGTTTTTCTCTGTAGAAGCTTCGGTATTGTTATGTCGTTTTTCTGGCTTAAAACATTGATAAAAAAGATATCAAACATTTGAAAGTAAATATGACTTATAAATTAATTTGTTCGATGTGTTCCTTAAACGCGATGTCTGGGCTGAACACAATTAAAATCACTGGAATAATATTTAAGAAATGCCTTACAAAACAGATAGCAAGGAGGCAACCAGAAACCATGTCAAAGAAAGAACACTGATAATTAATGTATTTGGTTTCAAAATCGAGTAGAAATTCACCCGTCAAAATATGATTCAATTACACTTATCAAGAGAGCCTTAGGAACAATCATATAAAGTTTGGTACAAAGTGTTTCAGACAATAGTTTTGGAGGAAAATGATACATGTATGACCTTAAAGGACGAAAACAAAATTTAATTTATGATTTCAGGTTGTTACTACAAGTATATTCCATCAATTGCAGTGGATACACATTTTCTACTGTCTGATAACTCGGTATTCGCATGCTCTTATAAGTGTCAAGTACAGAAAGGAGACTATATATTTTTGAATGTAAGTCAACGAAACTGATTAGTTAGACGCATAGAAGTAAAGATTAATCATGTGCATGTAAGGTTTAAACTTTTGTTCCATGTTGAAGGTCTCATTGTGAAATTTAGATAAAGAACAGCAATTAGATAGTCAAGTTTCTTTTTTCTTTTTGGTATTGAAAATATTGTTTCTCGTATCATTTGAACACTCACTGTTGTTAATGTTCGTCATACACGAACAACTGAAGACCTACGCTTAACTCAAGATAGCAGTCACTCGCTATCAGCCACTCCGATAGCAGCCACGTTTTCAGATATGTCTATAAACCCAAAAGTGGTATGATACTCAAACTTAATATAAACGTATAAGAACTGATAAACCACTATAATGTCGGTTCTAAATTTAATTTAGCAGTCAAAGACATTATGCCAAGACTTTACAATTTGATTTCCTGTTCAAGAATGTATAGAAGATAGTACTTATGCTTTACATATAGATAAACATCGTGCTGCACGATTTAAGACTTAAAGGTCAACAATTGTAAGGATATCGAGTCCGTTCGCCTATATAACACACGGCTGTCATTCGGTATATCGAGCAAAATGATCGTGAAAGAATAAGTAAGGGTGGTCAAGTATTGCGATTGGATCGTGAAAGATCTGGTATAGGATCGTGAAGTAAATCTTATCGAGAAGACACATGCAACGTTAGTAAATAACTTAATTTAATCAATAATAATGACAAATATTGGAAAAATAAAACTGTCTGTCAAAATGGTCTAACATTATGACCAGTATTCGAGAAAAATCAAGCTTTAGAAATGCACCGTTTTACAAAACTACAAAAGGCAGATTGCTCATCAAAATTTCAAAGAAATGAAAATGTTAACAAACGTGATTTTTTCAAATTTGTAATGCATAAATTACTTTCCTTTTAAATATATCGTTCACTTTTAAGTCCTATTCACCTGTTTGAAAGTCGCGCGCACCAGTTTGAAAGTCGTGCACACAATTTTTGAAAGTCGTGCGCACCAGATTTTAAATGTCATGCGCACGAAAACAAAACGTACACATTAAGAAATTTCTAGGGATATATACTTTTCATCTGCAAAGATGAGTTTAAATGTGATCTCTAAAAATATTTTCTACACCTCAAATTACGTGACTTGACAGAATAACACCTAGCCTATAACAATGATGTATAAAAACTTTTATTTAAGATTTCCTTATCAAACCTGGCATTTGATGACTCACCTACCGTTAAGTTTGATTGAGTCTTTTGCAGTGAATCCTGACAGAATTGCAGGTCTACCCATATACACGATATTCATTTTTGCACGCCATATAATAATATTTGAAAAATTTTATAAAATATACAACAGTACATACAAATAGTTATAAAACTACATTGAATTACAGTTCATGAGTCTATTGTCGATTTCGATCATGTTGATTAATTGTAGAGCTTATTTTCCTGACCATTGTTGTTGTGTACGTGCTCTCTCTATCCACTATAGTTTTGCCAAAACACAAAAATCTAAAATTGTCTATGAAGGTCAATTATAATTCCTCAAAGAAGTCGACTGACTATTTCGATAGCTGACTTGTTTGTAGATCTTGTATAACTGAGGTTGTTTTGCTGTTTAAAGTTTCTCTCTATCTATTATAATTTTCAAGATCTTGTCTTGATGATTATATGAGCTGTGTAAGGGATCAAAGAGTAAAATAATCTATGTAGGAAATGACGGCTATAAGGTGATGACTGACGATTTTCTTTTAGATCTTGTCTAGCGGATCTTTTGTTGTATTTAGTTTCTCTCCATTTATTGTTGCTTCAAGGATCAGGTGAAAAAACTCTTTATGGAACATATACTGTTAAACTGGCATCATTGCAGACAATGCAGTAAGAACTGTCTGATAATAACTGACAAAAAGAAACCATTGTTGAAGAACAATAACTCATAAAAGGAGTCGACTGACGATTTCGGTCATGTTGACATATTTTTGATTTTGTCTTGCTGAGCATTTCTTCTGTTTATAGTTTTTCTATATCTGATTATGTTCCGTGAACAAGGATAAAAATAGTGATTCAAGGGCGATAACACCTATACAAATTTATTCAGTGGTTATCTTTGGGTCATGCATGTCATATTTGTTTTCGTCTATTGTTATGTTATAAATTAGACCGTTAGTTATCTCGCTTGAATTGTTTCACATTTTTATGTGGGGCTTTTATAGCTGACTATACGGTATAGGCTTTTCTCATTGTTGAAGGTTGTAAGGTGGCCTATATTTGCTTACACCCACTGCATTTGATGGTGGATAGTTGTGTCATTGGAAATCATTATCCTTATTTTATAAAGTTATGTTTTAAATTAACCGAAACAATATCAAATATTAGTACTGATAAAATATTCAAAGATTTTACTGCGGTGTTAATTTGATATTATAGAAAAGTTATTCAAAGGATCAATGAGTTTACATGGATCACATCTAAATTTATAGACTTAATAAACAACATTACCATAAAATTGGGATTTGATATTCTGTTTTTATAACAATTCTACAGGTACAGCCAAACTTCAAAACCAATATCTTTGTATCTATGAGATAAATTAATAAAAGTTTGTATTCATTAAGTTTGTATTAAAGTGTTGGCAACTACTGTGTGTTTCATAGCATGTAAGGTCATGACAACATATTATTATCATATTAGCTGATACTTTTGTTTGCTCAGTTTCATTTTCTCTGAATGTTTTCTGTATTTAAAGAATATTTACTTGTTTATTTCTAAAATAACAGAATAACGATTGCAATACATTAAAAGTTATACTGAACAATGTGTCTTTTCTATTTCCACAGAAGGAAACATGTCTGTGTGTACTAAATGAAAACTATCAAAATTTAAGGATAAGTGATACGCGAACATCACCATCAAAATGCAAAACTGTCTGTCCTGGTAGTAGTACAGATTTATGTGGTGGGATAGGAACTATCAATTTTACTTTGTTTAGTGGATATATGATCAAATCAGGTAAATGAATATTGGGACTGACTAAAACATAGTTTTACATTGACACTGAGTTATTACCCTTACCTGACACTTTTGAGGCGTTTAATAATAATTGCTGCAGATAATCTTGAAAAAGTTGAATTTACAATGAATGTATATGACAAGGGTGGCCTTCGGCTGTTTTCTGCTCTTTGGTCGGGTTGTTGTCTCTTTAACATATTCCCAATTTCCATTCTCAATTTTATATGATAAGGGTCTTTTTATAAACACATTTGTAACAGTCTCGGTGAACTATTACTGTGTATATACTGTCTTTTATTTTTATTGTAAATCTCTTAAGTATTCATTATCCTATCAAGATGTGGTGCTTGAATAATTAATAGAATATAATAATAACAGATAATACAAATCAGTTGAGTTGAAATAAATCATCGACATTTCTAATTAATTTAATCTTAAATAATACTGAAAAATTCATGTATTACTCGAAACTGTTTTTGTGAAAAGTGCCAAAGATGTTGTACTAAACATAACTACCTTAAAAAAAAGAACGCGTAAATTGTATAGCTGCATTTGATATATAAAGCATTTGGGTCTTTTCTGGTGTGCATTTGATATTGAAAGCTGGTTGAAGCAGACCATCCTTTCTTACAAATCAACATTTACCACTTATCTTAATTATTCAAACCAAAACAAATATTTTGGGACTGTCAGGACAAGTGCTATTTGATTTATGTATTTGTCCGGCTTATTTTATTTATTTTATTTTATTTAATTGATTCAAAAATTAACATTCATACAAATTTTGAAGATGTTACTTAAATGGGTTTTTTTTGTGTAGTTGAAAAACAACAAATCCGTTTATCGGAACGACATGTGGCAGAACTGGGCAACCCAATTACGATTATTGCCATAAAAGAGACTGGCTGTGTGCAAACCCTAATGGTACAGGTGAGGTAGTTTTATCGTACGGTGAGCTAAATTCATATATTTAATGAAGTTTCTTGTGTGTTCTTTGAAACCGTGCCCGAATTATTGGTTCTATACATTTAAAACAATAGCCATCAAAATTAGTCTTGCAACGAACAACTACAAGGGTTAAAAGCAAGCACACAGATAAACATATGCAGCATATTGCAATAAAGTGTGTTAGTCACCGCTTAATTGTCCGTACTTATTAACGAAGTTTGAAACAAATATCTTAATTTCATGTTTAAAAATAAACTATTTCCTTAAAATTGAAATGAATAAATTATTGTAACAAAGGAATTAAACCATATGGTAAATTTTACTCGACACAAACTCGTGTATAAAATTTTGGAAAACTTTATGATTTTAAGTTGATTTGAATATATGTTGTTGTATTTACTAAGTCAATATATGTCTTTATTGTATGCCGACGGATCATGGAACAAGGCGTTGGAAATATCTTTATTTAAGAAAATTGCATACTTATAACAAAACAAGGTGATTCATCATAAAGCAACCTGAATGTTTTTGGGACGACAATTTGATATTTTGAAGTAGTATAGAAGCAACATCAAAATATTTTATTAATTCACCCGTAAATAATATTTGCCTTAACACTGTTAAATCAATGTAATCAATTCAGGGAACAACCATTTGAGGTGGTGGTAGTCAAATACATTTGATTGCCCTGGTTAGAACTGGGAAATAATCTTGCCCAAACAGGATGTAAATGAATATTTTGTCAAACAAAATGCAGGAATCAACTGTGTACGGAAGTGAAAATAAATAAACTGTATAGCTTGGTGTTCGGTGTGAGCCAAGGCTCCGTGTTGAAGGCTGTACTTTGACCTATAATTGTTAACTTTTACACATTGTGACTTGGATGGAGAGTTGTTTCATTGGCACTCATACCAGATCTTCTTATTTCTATGTACTACAAACAGATGGGAATTAAATGAACATTTCTCCCGCATGAAATCACCCTCGAAAATCAAATGGTTGATTGGTAAATATTTAGCGAACTATGATGTAACAGCGTTCAGGCAAATTTATTTTATCCGATGGATTATTGTTATATGTTACTTGCTTCTTTGAGTGAATAGGAATATTAGCTGTCTGGTTAGCAAAGGCTTTTATAGAAACACGTCTCTTATTACGTAAAACAAAATGGCACCAGGATTAGGTAGTTCAAAACGTTGGATAGTGTTAAGCAGTGGTTAAACTGCTTATCCACTGGTTAACTTTAAACCAATGGATTATTTCTATTGCTAAAATTATCCAGTTTAGTGAATTCATTATATATATACATTAAACAAAATTTCGTCGTGTACCTGTGGTTACGAACACCATTGTGAAACACTCGCAGTTGAAATCTTACGTTGCACGTTTATGTTTATTGATTTCGTAAACGTAAAAGTACGAATTTTTGAAAGGCTAGAATATGATGATCAAGAGTTAAGGGACAGATTTGGGTTTTCTAAGAATAGTTTACAGTTTATTACTGATTTGTGCAGATAATGAATTATGGTTACTTGGGATGAGTAGTAACATGAGTAAGTAGCAGTTAACCACTGGCTAACTACCCATTATAATTGAATTTTGTTTTTGAGCAGTGTAAAATAGCCAACGGATAGTATGCCACTGGCACTGGATAGGATAATTATCCATCGGATAAGCTAACCAATGGCTGAATTAAATCCAGATCTTAATCTTTCAATCGACAATCTTTACAGACTACAACTTTATATAACTGTAATGTGTAAAAGACAAATTTTATGTTGATTCGAATGAACGTTCGTTTTAAGGCTACAACTGGGATAAGTTCTAAACTCTCTTTCAATCAGAAACTATCAGAGCTGTTTTATGACAGTCTGTAGATCAGTTCTCCTGACACGTTAAGAACAGATTCTGATAGTATCATTTCTAGCCAAGGGTAGAACAATTTTCTACCCTAAAAATGATTCTGATTATTCATTTAATTCAGTTTATTAATTATATTTATCAAATTTAATTCTTCCCTTATTTCATTTATAGATTGATTTATTTATTTATTTATCTATTTAGAGCTATGCTTTTATCTTCCTGATGCTATTTAAAAAAATGTATTTTCAATCTTATCTATATCATCTAAAACGAAATATTCTGGGATATCGTAACGTTGTTACTTTTTATTAATAATATCGACTAGTAATGTTCATTTTTGAATTGTTATATTTTTGTTTTAAGTTGTTAATTTTGTCAAAATACATATAATGATAATTAACCATATAAGATTGTGTAGTGTCAGGTAAAGTGAAAACACCTCCCAAAAATGATCTGTTTAATCTTAATATTTTACAAGTAATAAACAGCTGAACGATATGTGTAAGTGTCTTCCTAAAGAAAGAAATATATCACTAGTAGTTTTTATAACAGTTGCAGTAATACTAGAAGTATATTTCCTCACTGCTGGAGCGTTATTATATATAAATAAAAAAAACATTTTAAAATTTGATTAAAATCCAATTAAAACATTGAGAATTAACATACATCCAAGACGGCAATTATATTAGAACTGATCCAAACTGTATCAACAGGGTGAATGGTGAACAAAAATATGGTCAAATAGATCGAACCTTGACTGTGTCCTTAAACGTCTATGTATCACTTCTATGAATTATAATCCAATCTCATATTTATTTTGATTTTCTACTATTTATAGATCTCTTCTATTCAGTTTTAATCAAATTGGCCATTGTCATTCAATGGATGAATATGCCATGTTCTGAAATAAAGGCATAGTTCATCATTATCATGTGGAATGTTTTGAGATTGAGTGTAACAATTGTTTATTTGCAGACGTTTCTTGTACTACAGCCGAGTATTCATGGTTTGATTCTCAGATAAATTGTATAGAGAAAGGAAAAGTACTACATTCACATGTAGGAAATGATAGTTGTAGGAACGAAAATGAGGTTTATTGGATTGGCAGTTATTCGTCAGAGGGAATTACATGGGAAAATGGTGAGTAGGAATTAGTTTTTATTATTGCCTTCAAACGGTCCTTTATGGGTTTTAGAATTCCATATTACCATATGTAGATTTGGCAATTCATTAATTTTAACATCCATTGATTTCGAATGTTTGAGTTTTGGCGTTACTAATGAAGGTAAATCAAGAAAGGTGATTTGAGCGCACCAAAGGTAAATCAAGAAAGGTGATTTGAGCGCACCAAAGGTAAATCAAGAAAGGTGATTTGAGCGCACCAAAGGTAAATCAAGAAAGGTGATTTGAGCGCACCAAAGGTAAATCAAGAAAGGTGATTTGAGCGCACAAAAGGTAAATCAAGAAAGGTGATTTGAGCGCACCAAAGGTAAATCAAGAAAGGCGCTTTAAGCACCAAAGGTAAATCAAGAAAGGTGATTTGAGCGCACCAAAGGTAAATCAAGAAAGGTGATTTGAGCGCACCAAAGGTAAATCAAGAAAGGCGCTTTGAGCGAACCAAATTCATAAATTATATTTTTTGTTTTTAGTACTGGGTCGATATCGCTGCTATTGTACTGATAGTCCCCGAAGGTATGATAAGTTTGAACAGTAGTCCCTACTTCCTCAGGCGATGTTGAAATTCAGAAAAGTGATTCTGACACAACAAATGTATTAAGTGTTATTTTATTATTGTAGTTACTATAAAAAGATTTTTTAAAACAAATATTGAAAATGTAAATTTAGACGAATGGTTCACAAACTGATAATTGATAACTCAAATTAAATAAACTTAATTTCTCCCAACACTTCGTTCGTCCGAAAATAAATATTGTCTTTCCTTAAGGTTCATCAAAAGGAATTAAAAATTATGGCAGTGTTTGCACCGCAAAATCTACTCTGAGTATAGACAAACCGATGTATCTAGGAAAGTGTTAAGGCATGGCTGGACCTAGATATATAAAAATTATATATAGTTTATGTTTTAGAAAATTAAAAACTTACCTGGATTTTGATGTGCATTTTTTCCAGTCTGCAGAAGATAGCAAAATAAACAAACACTTGAGTTTCATTTGAAACGGTCCACTCAGTTACACAGTTTAAACCATCTATTGTTTGAACATATATCTATTGTCCATTTAAATCAATACAACTTACAACATTTATTATATGAGGGGAGCTTCTCAAACCTCTTTCCCAACTTAGTTTATTTTGTCAACTTCTGCAGGAATGAAAAAAAATGAATAGCAACATCCAGTTAAGTTTTTTATATTCTAAACCTAAAATGCATTTAAATGTTATATATCTATGTCCAGCCATGCTCTAAAACTTTTCCAGTTGCACAGGTATGTCTGTATCCAGAGTGAAATTTGTGATGTAAATACGGCCATATTTGCTAAAAGGTTATGACAAACATAGTATATATGATTGAGTCACTCGTTACGATTTTAATCATACATTAAATAAATCACATGTATAACACACACCAGTATTTATTTGCCTTAAAACTTTTCCAGATGCACAGGTTTGTCTGTACTCAGAGTAAATTTTGAGGTGAAAACGCAGCAATTTTAGCCAAAGGGTCCACATGAACCTTAGTTGATTAGGATGTTAATTTTCCTACCGAAGGCTGGTGGTTCTCTCCGGGCACTCCGGCTTCCTCCACCAATAAACACTGACCGCCACGAAATGGCACACTAGTGCTGAAAGTGGCGTTAAACACCAACCAATCAATCAATCAATCAATATTTGATTTGTGTATACACGAATATAGCACCAGAAGATGCAGTGGTGTACATTCTCAAAGTTACATCCACATAATCAAGAAGGGTCTGAAATAATATTGAATTCAAACAAGTCATAGTTCAAGAAAAGATGAAAAGTACTAGTATATTGGTTGAGTCAAAATAATATTCATTTTCCGAGGTCCATAAACATAGTTCTTTGGTACTATTTTATCTTAAGCATTTGATCTTTTAATTGGCTTTTGAATTAAAAATAGGATCTGCTTTTCGAAACGACCAATGAGTATCATTCTAAAGTCTTATGGTTGACTGTTTGAAAGATTCTTTTGTATTTGAAAATATACATAGAGGAATGATAATAAAACTGAGGTGTCATTTGCGTAGAGCTGGTCAAAGATGTGAACTGTTCAGCAATTTCATTTATGTATATTAGAAATAACAAAAGCTCAAGTACTGATCCTTGTGGTACTACAGCTGAAAGATTGCAAAATGAGGAAGACGATTTACTCTTCATATTTTTTTTCTATCGCTACGATACTACATAAATTGAACCAGTTAAGTAAATTACCTCATACTCCGTAGGCGTTCATTTTGTGTAGGAGCCCTTAATGCCAATCCTTGTCATAAGCTCTTGAAAATCGAGAAAAAAAAAGAAAATAAACTCAATAATTTCTTAAAACGATATGAAAGTAATTTTTAACGTAAGAGGTTTTGTAGTTATCGAGTAAACTAAGCCCAGGTAAATTGCGACAACTTGAGTATTTTTTTTAATTAAATGACACTCAGCTTATGTTTTACAACCAAATTCAAGGTCATATCTACTTAAAATATATTAGCATAAGTGCAAAAAGAGAGAGAAAAAAAAAAAAGGAAAAGGACTGTGACAAGGATTGGAACAAACTATATATAAAAGATATATCGTCACATGTAAGATGGTTGAGATCCCTATTGAGGTTTTCATTAGCTCAATACGTTTAAGGTCAAGATCACATTTACTAGAAATAGATTTCTATTTGTGAAGCATAGGGTCATTACCATACATTGACAGAAAGATTAATATTTTATACCGCATTGACAAAAACATTTCTATTAAAAATGATTATCACGCCTTTTCATTAATCCACTGAATTCTTGGCATTGGGGTGATGGATTAGAAATAAAACTTATTTTAAGTTTTGTGATGATGAATTTCTCCCAGAACCTCAACTGTGTTAATTAGCTGTTGCATGCTAGAAGTAAACTTATGGTGTTCGGTATTGTGACCTTACTTCAATATCTCCATCAAGATATTTTAGTTTGATTGGCAATAGGATCAAATAAGCAATTGATCAAATAGGATGGAATAAGTATAATCGACATAGCCAATCGAACTTACTTTAACTAAATCTAATATAAACAGCAGTAGTTGTCCTTTTCTGGACTTGGACATTTCAATCTCTAAAGGAAAACTCCATACGAAAATTTACGACAAAAGAGACGATTTTTCATTCCCTATTGTTAATTTTCCTTTTTTAGACGGCGATGTTCCTTTGGCTCCATCATACGGTGTGTATATATCCCAACTCGTTCGTTATGCTCGTGTGTGTAGTGATGTCATAGATTTTAACGAACGTAATCAATGCATCACTAGTAAATTATTAAGTCAGGGATTTCGTTACCATAAATTACGTAAAACTTTTGCTAAGTTCTTTCATAGATACAAAGATTTGATTAGTAAATTTGGCTGTACCTGTAGAAAACTGATTAAAAACGGTATTTCACATCCTAAATTTTACGGTAATATTGTACTTAAAGCGCGGAAATCACTATATGATCCGTGTAAACTCATCGAACCTTTAAATAAACTTATTAGTTCAGGTTATTTTACCAATGTTGTAATTAGATCTTTGAATATAGTTTACATTGGCACTAATATCGATTTTGTCATCAGCAAATTAAAACATAACTAAATTTGTATTCTTTTCAAACGGGATGTTTAAAGACGCACCCACGTTCATTTTGATCTATAAAGAGGTTAAACTCCTAACTATCCTACTGTCTGTCGATACATTTATTTTGGCATTGCACTAGTCATGTCTTCTTTGACTGTCCATGACGTTAAAATACTAAATCCCTGGGATGTGTTTTAGTTGATTTTAGTCTCTGATGCATGATTTTTATTATTAATTGTTTTGGCTTTTAACTAGCTGTCAGTAACTGCGAGTACTCTCAAATCGTACTTTCTTGTTTATTTGACCTGTTGATACTAATTGTAAAGCTTTTTGTTATTTAATGTTATTCAGGGTTATATCTGGTCTATATACCAGCTTTGATAAGTGTTTGGTACTAATATAAATTTCCACTTCGTACTATGAACATCAAAATTATTTATTTTGTTAAAATATTTCCTTTCTCTATTGTAACTGTATACGTATACCTAACAACAAAATTATTTTATTTACCTGTGTTTAAAGTTATTGCAAATGGCTGATATTTTGTTCGAGCATATTGTTTTTCTTAAATTGTTTAACATTTCATACCGATATAACATGTTACTTTTATTATTCTTCCTTAGTTTATTTATTTTATTCATTTCATGTACGACTTGGTGAAAGCTGAATCATTGCAAGCAGTCAAACGATAATAAAAGGATATATAGTTTAACCCCGCCACAATTTCATGAGCCTTCCAGAACCTCACCGGTAATTGTCATATGTCACACATTATGTTTTGTTTTATGCAAAGAAGTTCTGTTAAGTTTGTTCTGAGCCAAGATCATGTCGTCTTGTACACTTTCACGTTGCTGTATGAAACTGCATATAAAATACAGCCACTCATATACTAAATGTATGAAGGTATGTTTTCATATCAACAGGTTCATAACATTGAGCTTGTTTTCAGTTACCATGAGGACATAGATATGCATATGCGTACAATTTTGAATTATTCATACTTCAGATAAAGAGCTGAATACTGAATCCTTGCTTATTGTCTAAGGTTAGAGGTATGGAGAAATCAATCTAGAAGGAAAGTTGGCGATTGTAGTGGTAATTGCAACCATTATGCGGTAAGAATTTCATTCAGAAAACTTCTAATACGCATAAGATAAACAATGGTGTACATTTTATCAACATTATGTTAAATGACCACCAAGAAACCAAAATTCTGATAATAATTTGCATGCACACTCACTGCACGTGTTTGCAGAATAACCTTCATCAGGTTTGGTCAATATCAACTTTTGGAAAGTCAAATAGTATAAAGTTTAATGCATAAAAGGGGCCTAACCAGGATAGCCCAAACCATCTTGACCAACTCTGCCAGAGATAAAAGATACAATGTATTCTTTTACTCATGACAGTTTAAAACACTTGTTTTAGGACAGATGATACACGTAGGGTCTCATTGTCCAACATGTGGTACCGATACAGTAGCTGTTAAACTATGAGAATGATTTTCAAGAGCACAACACTTTATTTTTCTAGAATACTCTTTATGAAGTAAGCAAAATCTAAATTCTGGAAAGCCAAAAGTGGCTACTAGCTTGAGAGCTTAAAACCAAGAGGGTCTGAGCAGACAAGTCAAACTATCCAAGGTCAAATTTAACCTAAGAAACTGGCATTCTCAGATTTAGTAAAATGTGTATCATATAAAAATGAAAACAACACGTTGTAAATTACGCCAAAACCATAACACGCTAACATGCTGATTTCCATGTGCAGGACACGTATCTTAGTTTTGTAATGTATAATTTTGCCTTATTTTGTTTTTAATGATTAATCAATTACTAGTAACATAAATCATTAAACTGTATCATCTATGTTTATTTCATTGTTTATTTTAGTCGGCCGGACATCATTTGGAAACAAATTTCTTTGAAATTCTTTTTTGATGCGTATCATCTGCAATGTTTTTGTTCCCTAGTAAATCGGATTCAGTAGCGCAATATTAAAGTCATGAAATAGATATATATGTATATTACGGAGAGCCCATTTAGGACATTCCAAAATATGATCGGTTTATTTTTGAAGGCCGAAATGGGCTCGCGTAGTTTATGAACAGACTCCATACAATTTTTAAACTTACTGTCATATTGTTAACAACAATCCTTCATACCTGGTTACACTTTTAGCTGATTATTTGAATTATATCTTGTTACAAATGTCAATTTTGTCTTCTTGTTTTTGTTGTTTTTTTGCCTATATAAAAGTGTTGTAAGTATTTCGTCTACAAAGGGTAATGCATGTTGGTACCTTTTGTTTCTTTATTGAATTGTAAATCAAAGTAAACAATTCCATATTGGTTATTATTTCTATGAATTATGGACATTTGTCCTTTACATATGCACTCATAATATTTCTCTTTTCAGTGTTAAAGACGCTTCTAATAATCATGATAGTAAAAGTAAGTGATTATAAAATTACAGAACTTATTTGTTTTGCCCGACTATAGCAAGGGTTGGCTACATTATGTTTTATGATCTGTTCATTCGTCCCGTATACGATTTAGTTTTGTTTTATGGTTCTTTATCATAACGTTGTGCTCATACAATACATGTAATTTTGTACACATTATACCAATAAGGAAATGTTGTAAGATAACCAATGAGAAAAGTATCCACCAAAGTCCACATTACATGGATGTTAGCAACTATAGATCAACGTACGGATTCAACAATGAGCAAAACAAATACAGTATAGTGGTCAGCTATAAAAGACATGACATAACGACATGCCGGTAAGTACATGATGTAGAACTATAAGTTTTCACAACTGTACAACAATAAATACTACCGTATATCGGGTATTTTTCGCGTGTGTCTAATTTTCGCTTGTTCGCGGCAGTTAAAGAAACTATAAGCGAAACAATTTGACCGCGTGTGTCTAATTTTCGCTTGTAAATTTCACTGCATATTCCCAGATTTAGTATTGTCTGAAAGTTTCATACATTATACTGTTGATTGTCAAGTCTTTTGTGTTGTTCGGTAGATCACAATAAAGTGTATACTTAATTAAGATATCTGTTTATATAATAATTAAACCGAATAATCATATATGGCACACATTTTGACAACACAGCAATCAGTGACAGGTTAAAAGATGTTAATTAGCGACGATCTATTGATTGGTGTCATAACACGAACATTTTGCATCTGATGTAAAATTAGAATAAAAATAAATCACATTCACACGGTTATTTGTTTATCTGTAATGATCAAAAGCTTCAATTTTTTACATGCCCCATGGTCTGTACATATTCTATGTTCCTGGGAAGTTCACTGAATTATGTGTATTTTCGTTTGTAGTACCCATATGTATTTGCAATAGATTACCTGTCAGTCAATCAAGTTTATGTCGTTTACATTTTTAACATTACGATACAGTTATTTTTCGCGTGTATTTTCCCATTCAGCGAAAATTATACACAGTGAAAATTTAAATCAAATCAAATCAAATTTTTATTTATTGTCGATACATTGCAAACAAAGTAACGCAAGCTCTAGTTAGCTTTTAAAATCGACATTATAATACATTACACACAAACAAAATGACAAGCAAACAAACACACATATTAAGACAAACATACATATAATAAGACAGCAAGCAGTCAAGCACATAAGCAAAATAAAATAATGCTGTTCTTGCAGATAAATAATAAAATCAAAGCAAACTAATTTAGCATAAAAGCAGCAAAAAAAAAAAAGCCAAGCTAAGCTCAAATCACAAAGCACTAATTGCATGCATTACATTGGCATGAGCTGCCATTCCAAGTCTGTATTAAATTGGAAAATTGAATTAAAGAAGTTTCCTTTCTGATGAGGTTTGGCAGCTCATTCCATAATTGTGCAGCACTATAACGGAACAATTTTAGCCCATATCTTGTAATATTTACTCTTGGTATATCAGCTGTATCCTTGGATCTAAAATTATAACGTTGAGTTTTGATATTTATTAAGCCATGAAGATAACTTGGACTTTTCTTGTGTACAATTTTAAATGTTTCAATTCCAATGGTTCTAAGTCTGCGAATTTTTAAAGATGGCAGTTTAGAAGTCAAATATATAGTCCTCATATATGAAGCGGAGAGGTCTTTCCTGAATGTTTTCAATTTTTTGTGTATTTTTTTCACTACAGAAATGCCAAATTACCGGACAATAATTAAAATTTAAAAGAATGAAAAAAATTTAACCTGCCGACGCGAAAAACCCCGATATACGGTATTTGTATTTCAATTAATCAAAACCAAAATTAACGTTAGAACCCATAGAATAATATCCAAAGATCTAGCTACGATTTCAATTTATAACGATTTAAATTTATAATCCTTATGATTACGTTCATTCAGAAAATCAGTGAGTTATGTAAATTTACCGGATCTTTGCAATACACCATCGTAAAATTTAAGATGTGACATCCTATTTGTTGTAAGATTTTTAAGGTTCAATCAAACTTTTAAACCAAATATTTGTATCCATGAAAGGATTTAGTAAACGTTTTAGTAATCTATGGACTTTAAATTAACAAGACTAAGTTAGATCAGGTTCATGGAAATATAAAGCATTCCTACAGACACGGGCATAAAACCGAGTTGAGAAATATACACACCATAAGAAGGTAAGAAGGGACCTAAGGAACATTACTGTCTAAATAAGGAAAATTAAAAATAGAGAACGAAAAATAGATTTATTTGAACTTTGGTTGATAGCTGTCTCGTTGGCAATTATACCTTATCTCCTTATTTTTATATTATAGTAAGTGTTGCTTACATCATTCTTGATTGTAAATCTTGTTAATGGTAAGTGTTGATAAACGTATCATATAAATCAATTACATGGAATTGAAATGGATCTTTCCTGAAATTGGGAATAATCTGTGATTCATAACAATGCTAAAGCAAGTCTACTATTAAAGGGACGCAATTGGTGCCCATAGGAATACCTATAAACTGCCAATATACATTATTGCCGAAACGTGCAAAGATGTTGTCAAGGAGGATATTTACAGCTTTAACCATCTAATCACAGTTCTATTAAGTATAATTAACATATTTACCTTTTACAGAAGGCTTTGGATGAATTGCAGCAAATAAATCTGCAATCATATTTTCAAATCAATGAAATAAATAAGACAACTTCTATTTTTATACAATTGTGACGATTTGTAGTGTAAAGTGTCAGATAAGGCATAACTGTCAACTGAATCGAAACGAACATGAAACGCACGAAATTTATCATCTAAAGAGTTTTCAAACACTTAATAAATAATTAATTCCATTATTTGCTTTATTGCAAATTAAAGTGAATAACAATTTCTTTAATTATCATGATTATTGTAAAGGAAGTAGCTAAAAGCACAGACAGGTTAGTTCTAGAACACTTAATAGAAGCCGAGATAAAAAGATATTTGACGTTTGTTTAGTTAAGGTACATAATACATGATAGATAACTTCAAATGTTCATAGGAGACTTTAAGTTGAGATGTTGTAGTGACATGATTGTTTACTATTTGACTCTATAGAGCAAACGGCTTTTTAGGAAGAAGAATTTACAATTTCGTTCTTAAGACCTTCCTGTTGTGTAAGATTCTTCGATATTTATCAGTCTCATGTTTGAGGCGCATTCGCTATTATACTGACGTCTACTGCAACTGACGTATAAACAAGGTCATTATGATGCGAACTTTTAAGTGATAAAATGAATTAGGACTTATAATCAGATTTTGTATGTAGCTGTACATGGAAACGTGCGGGTATGGTGTCCTTTGGATTAATATTCTTGTTTTATTACAAACAATTTCATATTATTTTGTTTTGCGAAATATCCTACTATTATTTGTATGATTAGAGAATTATAAAATTTGTAATGTTGTTTTAAAGATTGTCTGGGGTTTCAATTTTGAATGAAAACAATATTATCTTTATTGTAGATGATATTTTATTTGGATCAGTTGGTGCAATTTTAGGAGTGTTATTAATTGTTGCAATAGTTATTTTGTTAATACTTCGACAGTAAGTAATGTTTATGAATGTCTGGTTATTATGTTAGCATCATTATTATCGTATATAAGTAGCTACACAAAAATGGTAACAGACAACACCAACCATTAGCACCTGATTCCTCCTAAAAGACGTTCTATGAACACACAAACAACAGCGAACAACACATGATCCACATACATATACTCCGACCGAGTACCATTTATATTTAATTAGTAATCTGAATTAGCATATAATGTTTCATACAGATCGTCATGCTACATGTACTATCTCACTGCCACATTTTTTCATAAAAGAAAACAAAAATTTCAAAACTTCTAGTACTCAAGTGCAAATTTCATCTTCGGGTATTCGAATCGATTGTTTTTGACATTTTCGACTGAGCAATATTGCTCCCTGAATTTTCATTTGAAATTTCACTTGGTTGTTATATAAAAAGAGTCACCATTAGTGTTGACAGCAGATTAATCAGCACATTCAAACTACAATGTGTACAATGAACATACTTCCACCTAAATTGGCTGATTATACTTGTAAAAGTAAATACTGTTAAGTGTACCCAGTGCATGTGCTACTTGATTAAGATATTGTAGTGGCAATACAGACATGCATACCAATGTGAATGAGAAACATACTGCTCAATGAACGTATGAATTATCTGCAAAACGGTCAAACTTGACACATTTTTAAATTATTTTTTCTAAATAAGAAGAAAATAAGAATATCTGGTGATATGCCACATACGACCGTCATTGGACATTTTTTTTAGACTCTGACAGCGTTTATGCAGTCATTAACAGCTCGCAGGTTGTCGTTTTAATATGTTTAATTGTGCATAAATTAGATTTTCTTTTGTATTGCTCACGGTTAAACACTTTATCGGTCCTTAACCATCCTTGACTTTCAAATATTAGGCTTTCAGCGTTCCTGATGAAGGTAAATCCAGAAAAGCGCTTCGGATGCATCAAATTTATAACGTGTTGTTTTCATTTTTGATAAGTTAAGGATAATAAATAAAATCATCGTAGATACCAGGATTAAGGTTTTGTACGCTAGACGCTGGTTTAATATAAGAATGACTAATCATTGACGCTGAAATCAAAAGTTAAGAAATACCCTAACAAATAAAGTACGAAGTTGAAGAGCATCGATGATCCACAATTCCGCTATGTTTTGTCAAAAAAAGTAAACGTAATCTATTCATGCTATTCCTGGGAGTAAAATCTGTAGTATTTCGAAAAATTCCAAATTTTGTAAATAGTTAATTTATAATCATGACCATATCAATGCCAATTCATGTCAACACAAACGTGCAGACTACTGGGCTGGTGATACCCTCGGGGAGGAAACCGATACTAGCAGTGGCATCGCTTTAGTGTTTGTAAATAAGCTCATCATAGATACCACGATTAAAATTTAGTACGACACGCTCATTTCGTCTACAAAAAACTCACCAGACTAATGAGACTATAAAATTACAACGAAAAATTATTCATTTAATTTTTCGCGAGTATTTGAACCAAGTACTCGAGTATTGATTCCTTGAAAAATCGCCATCTATAGTGTTTATACATACCTCTTCTTTAGGTCAATTCTGTATATAATTTCATTACCACCTTATCTCGTTTCATCAATGAATAATTTTCGATTGCCCCCCTCAGTGTATCCTTACGAAAAGGTTTTATAATTTTTTTGTCATTAATTATTTGGCTATATGCACATATCTGATTTTAACCAACAGAAAAAGACTCGGTAAGATACCAACGGGATATTCAAACTCACAAGTCGTAAACAAACTCTGACAATAATATTGCAAAAAAAAAAAACAATTAAAAAACAAAAGAAAACAACAACATACAAAACACAACATAAAAAGACTGAGCCACAAGAACCCCACAACAAAAATAAATCGGGGATAATCTCGGGTGCTCTGGAAGGGTAAGCAGATCCTGCTCCACATGTAGCATCATCGTGTTGCTCATTAAATACAGATCCCGTGATCAGTCTAATTCGGTAATTCACATTCGAGAAAAATAGGACGATATTGTGGTTACGACAATTGACATCAGTCGTCATCTTTGAAACAGATATTCTATAACGATCAAACAACTCGTGATGGCGTCCAAGGGATGATTTCAACTTCACCACTTGGAACTCTTGGTTTAATAGCTTCATTGTTAGCAGCAACACTCTATCAAGGAAACAATGATAGGAAATACAAGCTCTGGAATATCGTATTAACTGGAAGATATATACTTCATATGCAGGCGATGCTGGAATGGTGCTACATAGAAATGAATAGTTTACAATTGGGAAGCTGAAATCTTCTTTTTGTCGTAAAGTTGTGTTCTTAACTGACCCTCTTTGTGTACCCAAAGTTTCATGTCATTTGAGCGTTTCTGATGTAAGTAAATCCAGAAAAGTCCTTTGGACGCACGAAATTTTGTGGTGTTATTTTCATTTGGTTTACCCTGGAAAATCTTGTTTCACTCTTACAAAAGTAGTAATTAATGAAATACAGAATTCAGGTACATATGTATTTTTATCAATTCATCTGTATCGTTATGTTATAATGGTACACAATAACAGTAACACATATTATACATTGTTAAAAGAACATAACTATAGAAAAGTTTGTCTGTCGACTCGAGCGGCATTTTCTATTTAGTGTGATTACGGTTTTAACTCATGATCCTCCACACTTGAGACGAATTTGTAAGCACGATTACTCCGAGTTTTCTTTTGTTTCTGTTAAAACAGGAGCTTTTTTTTTTTAATTTTAAAAATCTATATCATCATATTCTTTTTTTCAGCGATCAGCTAACATTCTTATATTTTCTGTTTTTCAGTAAATCAAAAATTTCTAAAACCCCACAAAGACAACATGAGTACTATTCAGAGCCAAATCTGCCGCCTACTGCGAAAGAGAGACATCCACTAGAAAACGTCACCGAAGACGACGTCTATAACCACTTGGGTGATACAGAGGAGACATTTGACTCGAAACCTTCGAGCTCTGTTTATGACGAATTCGGTCATACGGACGTTGAATATGACGTCAGCATGGCCAGTAACAGGCGCCACGAAAACATTGGGGATATGTATGACTCATCGCGTGTCGTCGATGTTTATGACACAACACACGATCAAAATATCAAAATCAGACCTGAATCACAAACATATAATATCGTTAGCACACAGTGATTCGTTATTAAATCAATTTTATAACAAACAAAAAAACACAAAAGGTTTTCAAATATCTAATTCCTATTTTAGAACAAATACAGACAACTGTCAATTTGATCCGAAATATATAGAACTTAAATGCATAGACCATGAGTTTGTGAATTTTGTGATTTTCCGCTTTCTTGCTGTAAATCAGTAAAATGATTTTATGTTACGTGCTTTCCGAGGAAAAGGGTCTTATAAAGGATTAGAAAAAAAAACAACATTTAGAACCAAATATATAATATTATACTCTAGCAGAACGGAATACCAAAACGATTTTGTTGATATCAAATCTATAAAACTGAAACAATGTCCTATTATTCGCTTAACGTTTTTGTGATACAATAAATTAATATTCGGTCCTTCCGATGTTTAACTGGTTAACACTTACAACACCAGACTATATATATCAGGCAGTAGCGTTTGGTACTGGAAGACAAAATCATGACAATGGCATATCCGATAAGGAAGACATGACTGTAGAAATATATTTTTTCCCACTGCACAATGATTGATACGATTAATCTCAACTCTAGACCGTAAATGTTTAATATTTAACTTTTGATGATACATTGTGTTAGAATCGATTTTTCTAACGACTCAGCTGATATCTCTTTTTATTTTGAATTATCTCATATAAATATTCTCTGTCTGTGATACAGCGCTAAAAAAGTCACAAAAGCATATCAAGAGTACTACATATTTATTATCCAACCAACAACTCTGTTGTTGTATTTCATTTTTGTGCCTTATTGCAACCAAAATGTTTATGCATGAGTATGTATTTCGAAATAGGTGAAATTCTTAAGTGTGCTAAGGAAATATTTGATCATGATATACATTTTGGTGTATTTTTTTTAAAAATTATAATTATTAATGGTTATTTTAACGGAGTTAGTTGTTGTGTTCAAAACTCATTGAAGATACCAGGCTTATAATTTGGTACGCCTAGCACGTGCCGTATATGCGTTCAAGATAATTTGTCTTCATAACACGTTATGTGAAAGCTTAGTTTATTTGTTACACGACTTTGTTAAACAATGATGTTTGATATAGTCATCTCCCTTACAGACTAATAGATTATAAAATATAATGTTTGGCTCACCTGGCCCACAGGGCCAAGTGAGCTTTTCTCATCACTTGTCGTCCGTCGTCCGTCGTCGTCTGTCAACTTTTACAAAAATCTTCTCTGAAACTACTGGGCCAAATTTAACCAAACTTGGCCAAAATCATCATTGGGGTATCTCGTTAAAAATATGTCCGATGACCCCGCATGCAAACCAAGATGACTGACATGGCTAAGAATAGAAAATAGGGGTAAAATGCAAGTTTTGTCTATTATTTTGAAAACCGTTATAAATAAAGAAAATCTGACAGGAGTAAAAAGGTTCAAAATAATGTGCTCTTACCAATTGTTCACATACGTCAAAACTGTCAGACGACTTCTCATAGGAGTTATTGCCCTTGAATGACAACACCATTTTTTTTCATTTTTGTCTATTATCTTGAAAACTGTAAAAGATAGAGAGAAACTTTGAATTGCAAAAATGATCAACAAGACAAGTTCTACAAATCGTCAATCGACTCCTTATTAGAAATACTGCCCTTTGATGACGATTTTTACCAATTTTTGCGTTTTTGCCTTACATCTTCAAAATTATAATAGATAAAAACATCAACAAGACAAGATCTAAAATTAAGACAATATGAAGGAAATCGTCTGACGACTCCTTATTTGAGTTATTGCCTTTAATGACGATTTTACCATTTTTTTTTGCGTTTTGCCTTATATGATAACAATTATAATTAAAGATAAATAGACACTTTAAACCACAAAATTATCAGCAAGGCAAGATCTACTAACAAGTCAAATTATTACCGATATAGGTAGTAGACTGTCACTCTTTATAGGAATGATTGCCCTTAAATGAGGATTTTTTACCCTCTTTGTGTTTTGTGCAAAACTAAAGAAGATAGCGGAAACTAAACAGACTAAATGATCAGCAATCCAAGATCAACAAAACAGAGATTTTGTCATGAATTCTATTTTAGTCTACAATGTCAGAGAGTGACCTTTGTTGAATATGCATATAGACAAAGGTGAGCGACACAGACTCATTAGAGCCTCTAGTTAGTTTATCAGAGGACGAAAAACGAATAATCTCCCAGAAAATAGCTGAAATTACACATTTTAATTATTCCAGAAGTAAAAGAGGTATAATATTTTTACAGATTCAGATATATTCAATGCTTATGACCAATCAGATAGATAATATATATAAAGTCATGTTTTTTTATAATATATCTCCACGAAACGCACGTTATGCGTATTAAATTATAAGCCTGGTATCTTTGATGAATTTTTTCAATGATCATGGACATAATAAACTTGTTCCTGAATTCATGTATTGTATTGTTTCATATAAGCAACTTTAAAGAAAGATTATCAACAAATGAGTAACTAGAGCCTCTAAAGAGCCTGTGTCGCTCATCTAGGTCATTTATTAAATATGTATACTCTCCAACATTGTATAGAATTTGGCAACAATCTCTTTTTTGTTGATCTTGTATTACTGATCTTTTTTTTTCTGTTTACCGTTTCTCTCTATCTTCTTTAGATTTTGCCCCAAACACTATAGGGTGAAAAATCGTCATTTGAGGACAATCACTCCTATAAAGTGTCTACTAACAATTTCGGCAACATTTAACTTTTTTGTAGTTCTTATAAAAATAAGAAGATTTGATATGATTGTCAATGAGATAACTCTCCACAAGGGACCAAATGAAACAGAAATTAACAACTATAGGTCACCGTACGGCCTTCAACAACGAGTAAAACCCATACCTCATAGTCAGCTATAAAAGACCCCGAAATGACAAATTCAAACGAGAAAACTAACGGCCTGATTTACGTACAAAATAATGAACGATAAACAAATATGATATACACTGTCTTGATGATCAGTTTTGCTTTTTTAAAGTGTCTATCTTTTATAGTTTTTAAGATATTAATAAAAAAAAAACGCCAAAAAATTGGCGAAAAAGTCATTAAAGAGCAAGAACTCCAATAAGGAGCCCACTGTCGATGTTGACCACTTATTTGTAGATCTTGACTTGCCGATCATTTTTGCTGTTTACTGTTTCTATCTAACTATTATTATAGTTTTCGAAAAAAAGTAAATTTCGTCATTTAAGGGCAATAACTCCTATAAGAAGGTCGTCCGACAGTTTTAATGTAAAAAGGTAGACCTCAACATAAGGAACATTTCAGTCCACGTAAGAATTTCTCTATTTATAGTATTTTTCAAGAAAATAGACAAAACTTTATTTTACCCCAATGTTCTCTTTTAGCCATTTTGGTTAGGAAATAGGGTCATCGGACACATTTTAAAAAGTAGAGACCCCAATGATGATTGTGGTCAAGTTTGGTTAAATTTGGCCCAGTAGTTTAAGAGGAGAATATTTATGTAAAAGATAACGGACGACGGACGCCAAGTGATGATAAAAGCTCACTTTACCCTTTGGTCCAGGAGAGCTAAAACACGACTTTAGAAATTGAACTTTATTTTGTCTTTTCCGTATATGTAGGGTATACATCAATTACATTGCAACAGAGTATCACCAAAAGTCCAGAAAACGTAGGTCAACATATGATCCTCTGTAATAGACATGACTATACTCACGTAGTGGCTGAAATTTTCAAACTGTGTCATAGATACTTTCCTTAAACAGGCAGCCGATGAATTGAAATAGAAAAGTTTAAATGTGGTGTTGTAAAACTGTTTTATACTTCGATATCCCTCTTGATATTTAAATAAACATTTGTATCTCAAACGGTTGTTTCAAAATTCATTACACAATCATCAGAGTGAAGAATGCAAATATTACACACAATTATTTAAAAGCAAATGTTTTTGAACTCAATAGTTAACGAATTGATTTATGACCAAAGTTACATAGTAAAACATGCAGTAAACTCAGATCAGATACGCACTTTTCACAAACCACATTACCAAGCAAAATAATAAAACAGAAGCATCCGGATAAGCGGCACAATTGTATTATTTATCACCAGCCCAGTAGTCAGCACTTCTGTGTTGACTTGAGTTATCATTGATATGTTCATAATTATAAATTAACTGTTTACAAAACTTTAAATTTTTGAAATACTAAGGTTTTCTACCTCAGGAATAGATTATCTTAGCTGTATTTGGCAAAACTTTTAGGAATTTTTGGTCCTCAATGCTCTTCAACTTCGTACTTTATTTGGCATTTTTAACATTTTTGATTGGAGCGTCACTGATGAGTCTTTTGTAGACGAAACGCGCGTCTGGCGCAAATATAAAATTTCATCCTGGTATCTTTGATGAGTTTATATAATTCAGTTTGAGATTTAAGTTAAGTGAAGAAAATTAACTGAAAATTAATTAAATATCATACTTGATCCATTTCCTGTAGACAATGAAAAATACGTTAACCATTACGCAGTAAAGTATTTAATGTTTTGCTTCTCCGGGGATCTTTTATAAAATCGCATAAAATAATGCTGGCAGTAACTGAAAATTACAACAACAAAAAAAAGAAGAAAATCAACATAAAAAGAAAAAAACAGAAATAATAAGCAATGCAGACAGACGTAGGCTTGTGCAAAGCTCAAAGTAAAGCTGTCTTTCAATTAAGAAAAAAACAAATAAATATCAACAAGTTTTGTTGGCAACATTAGTTTGAAGATTTTGTATTTATTTAGTAAAAAAGCAGATAGATGTATCTTCTATAAATGACGTAACTGCTTAACAATAGCTCTTCAATGTTTATATAGGTTTTGGATTATCTAACTACATTGAACATCACTAACATTTAAAGTCGTTATATGCATCTGGTGCAATACAATTGGCATCGTAAAATTTATTATCCTACCTCCATTTCTAGGAATATGATTGGTTAAAATCAACCGCGTGGAGACCGTGTATATTACATATTAGGTTAGTAAGCGGGGCTCATTTCAATACACGGTTAGTAGTGGTGTTATGTCCCTATATAAAAACAACACGGTGTTGAGGAAAAATCTTAAAGGTTTCAACAGACGAAGAAATCAATGATGAACGATTAAAATAAATTCATAAAACACATTAAATCTAAAAAGTTGTTACTGTTGGCATTTGTTTTTGTATAGACCAATCGAAGTAGGTTCTTAATACTAACGGTATTGAAGACTTGATCACTTTCATAGGCCACTAGTCTAAATACCACATGTTAAGATAGTCGGTAAGATAAATTCGTTACATAGTGTGCTAGTGACATAATACGATATATATGGGGTCACTAGCACACTATGTAACTAGTAATATTTAGATTTGAATATGTGTGAATAAAAATCAAATACACACAAAAAGGCTAGCATAAGGGAGCCGAAGTCAATGTTATCTGTATAACCATATCATTATACAATTAGAATATATGTCTTAATTTATTTAATACAAATATTGTAGTGTTGTATTTATTAAACAATATTTAGTCTCCAGTTACAGTAGGTTAACTATGACTATACAATTATAGTCGTGTTTAATTTTCATTCAAACAAGATAAACTTAAGTATAATGTGAAACACCTTCTTATTTCCTACGTAATGTTGTACAACTTATAACTATTTCTCAGAATAAGGATGTAATTTAATTTTAGTACACGAATATTCCTTACGATTCCTGTAAAAACAATGGTTTTAGTTGTACTGTACTCAGTTGAACTTAAATTTAAGTATACACGCAGGGACGTTAAGGTCGTTTCAAGAAAATTTCCATTTTATACGCAAGAAAAATCATATTGAACTCAGAGTTAGTTTTCTGTCTAAAAGCCAAAATACACGTCAAAGGAGTAAACGGAGGAAAATGGTCTATTCTGATTTACATTCCAAACTTTTATTTATTGAAAATATAAATACACTAGTGTCACGTGACTTCAAACTGAAAGTAAAGACATTTTCCAAAAGTCAAAAGTGCAGGTGCAAGATGAAATCGGATCGCCCTGATTTTGGTCTCCTGTAATCAGGATAGCTTATTTTACTGGAAAAGTGCTGCCACTTGTTTTTATTAGAGGTTTTGTAATTAAAAACAATAAAACATGGAGAATTTTATCGATTTATTGGACTTTTGGCACTTCGGGTTGTGAAATTTCTTTTACACGAACGCTATATAACTAGTAGCAGCACTTTTGAAAAATTTGAAATGTGGCCTTTCTACCAATACCAGAATGGAGTGGGTTGGTATAGCTCTTGTACCTGCACTTTTCAATTATTTTAACATGTAGTAGCATAATCGCCCTGAAATGCAAGAAAAAGCGTTTGAAAGACCCTGTAGTAGTCGGATCGGCTGACGGAAAAACTACGCGTATATTTTGTTGTCACCGGCGTTTCATGTAATAATGATGTTTGAGCGAATAAACAAATATGCTCTTATTGCCTGGTTAATTTATTGAAGGAAAAAATCAGAATTATTCAGGTCATTATTATACACCCCAAACGTGGATTACATGTAGTGTTTGGACATGCAGTCTTCCCTTTTTGTTCAAATCCGGAATCGCATCTGGGGTGCTTGTATAGTTCTCATTTTGCAAGTGCAAGTTCATTATGTAAATTAATACATTAGCCTACTAGGTCTCTTCTAGTGTTTGTGTATTGTGAACCATTAACATTTTAATGAAAAAGTTGCATTTTCATAAAGAACTTTATACCAAAATTCATGATTTTTGTTTGTTCGGCGTGTCATTCATTGGTAATGTTTAAATTATAAATATAAACTCCTACCTGCATAAAAAAATCCAGATTTTATTTGTTGAATATCTCCTACTTATCCAGTGTGACTGGTATCAATTTGTAAATCATGATTGGTAGGTCTTTTTGAATTCATTCTGGTGGGGGCAGGGCGATTGTTTTGCATCTATTTTCACCAGCTGCCATGCCAGTTTTTTTGTATGGCTTGCTTTTTTTTTATTACTAGAACACACCCATGACATCACAGGTCCGTGACTGAATTAAAGTATCTACGCCTTATTTTTCAGTTCAACTGAGTTCGACTTAAAAAAAGTTTTTCCAGAACTTTCATCTTACATGTTATTTTGTGATGCGACCGGAAGCTATATGTTACATATACTATTGGTATCGGTGTCGTATTCGACCTAGAACTTCTTAATTATTGGCAATATTAATTACGTGGAAAGCAAATGGGCCTGGAGTGGTGTAATTTTTAATCAACACCATTGTACTATATTAGTTATATATAAAGTTGAATTCTTTGATTCATCGTTTTTATGTCATGACGGCTGACAAATTGGACCTCGTTATTTTAGTATTATAGATGTCCATAGTTATTTCCTGCATCTTATTGCACAGAATATTCCTTTTCAACCAATCTGGAGCAATATTTGACTTATTCTAACACCCTTACAGTTACTTGGTAAAATTATTCTGCCCTCCTTTTACTTATTTTATTTTGTTTGTGATTCAAAGGCATACACCAGCATTAACATGGGGATATAATTCCTTTTCATAGAACAAGTAAGTTTTAATATTTGCACAAACTACCTTTTGGAGTAAGGATTAGAAGATGTGGCATTGAGTACCCCAAACTTAAAAAACTTTGTGCTCTATAATTTATGCTTACACTACATCATGCTACATGTATATATATTAAGCAATAACCAGTTTGAAAAATTATATCAGATGCATATACGACTAATTTTAATCTTATCTGAGATTTGCTTCAGATTTAGGTACATGTACAATGTACCTATGATTCAATCTGCAGCCTTGTCATACATATCATCTTAATTTCTCAACCTCAAAAGAATACAATTCTATCATGAAGTTGGAAATAGTGACCTATTTTTTTCTGCCGCTCATTTCATATTAAATTCCTGCCTATTGTACAAAGTGTCCACCAATACAAATGGACAGCAAAGAAATATATGTATGTGCTTAAATGTATGTGCTTAAGTGACAATCAGCACAATCAACATGATCAATCAATTGTGTTTTCATTAATAAATTTCAAAATATGTTAATTAAGGTTCATCTTAAAGATGTTAAAATCAGAAAACTTATTTCCTATCACCTGCTGAGATTGGAGCCAAATGAAATGGTATTTCTTTTCTGTCAGAATAAAAGAAATTCTATGTACCAGTATATATAAAAATACAGAAATAACTAACTTAATAACAATTTTACATAAACACAATCCGAAAGTTTCAGATGAATGAATCATGATATAGGGGCCAGGACAAAATAGTCAGTAGGAAAGTAAAATGATATGTACATGTAAACGCTTATAAAACTACTGCCTACCAAAATCATGGGTTAATCTTTACCTGACCCAATCACAAAAGTAACCATGGTAACAGTAAACATGACTTAATTGTTAGTCAAGACTTCATTTGCAATTATACCACATCATCTTATTTTTATATCAAATTCTAGCTGTACTACATAAATATGATACATGCAAATTTAAAATAAGAAGAAAGTAATTCCTGTCTGTGTGTTGGGAATGCTGTCTCATTGCCATACATGTATACATGGTAATGTGGTATACCCAACATCTTTTGCTAAACCTGCTAGATATAAGAATCTTTTATTATATTGTGGAAATATTCAATCACAAGTTTCCAAGTTTATATATCCTTCAAAATACACAGAAATTTTTAGTAAAATTTATTCCTAGATAATTATAGTTATTGAACATAAGACAAAAATGTGAGATTAATAATTACAGTTTCATTTAAATCAATTTATATTTTTAACCAAAATAATACAATGGTTTAACCAATTTTGACTTAGACAAGAAATGAAAACATGCAAAATTTTCCGATTTCCAAGTATACCGGTAGAAAAACTAGATACACATGAACATGTATGTAAATGTACATATGTACAAAATAGCAGCTACATGATATAAATGCAAGCAAAGAAAAATACCCAAAATTTTTTGGTTCAAACATTCTGTGGCTGTTACATGTACATGTGTACAGAGGTCTTGCTCAGTATTGAAGGCCAACATCAATATTACCAACAACTGCAATTAAAACACTTTATTATGCTTTTGAACATTTTGTAAACCTGTAGTCTGTGTTATGAAATGAGATTGAAATACAAATGTATAAATCATGACAAAATATGATTTTCTTGTTCTCTGGTGGCCAATATATGACTATTTGTTCTCTGATGCCTGATGGAGAGTTGTTTCATTGGCAATCATAAATGTCATATGTCATATTCTTACTTTTATAATTACATGTACATGTAACTCCATTAGTGGTGCATCAGTGAATTGCATGCCTACATGTACATTATGTATATCTCATGTACATATCTGTAGGTTTACTGGTAGGATTAATATTTATATTGAATTACTTTCATCTGTTTCCTGTAATTGCCATAAAAATAACAAAACACTCATATAAGTCTTATAAATGAATTATTCAAAATTCCTCTTAACCATGTTTACAGTTCAACTTAATATCATATGTCTATCTGTAGATCTCTCACTCGTCTTGGTTAGATATTGCAGATTTTTTTAATATTTCATAAAGAGACGACAAATTACATTTTTTACATCCGTGAAATACAATTTTTTAACTGAAATCCTTTTTGAAACTCCTATTTCAAGAATATTCACAAATCTCCAAACTGCCTATATCATGTATATTTAAAATTCATTTTAACTGAGGTAAAAACTCTTTAAGATGGTATACATCAACTTCAATAATGATGAAAAAGAAGTTAAATTGTCCAATTAATATTCCTCAGTCTTTCAGCATCAAAACACTAAATTCCAATTCATTTGGTCTTGAAACAGTCAATTCTTCTGCTTAGTACAGTACATTATGTAGAATTGCTGTCTTGTTTCTATTTTTCATGGACATATTTGGTAGCTTTCTAAACAAATTTTAATCATATCTTCCATAATGGCCATGATGAGTTATAAGTAACTTTTAACTGGTGTCTGACTGCAGGTCTTCATCCCTGAAATATGAAAATGCAAATATAATACATGTATATATCAAATGAAATTTTCAACAAGAGAAAAGTAATCAAAAGTTAGTGCCACCATACTTCTTCAAAAAGTTACTGTTAAAATGCTAACAAAATAATTCCCGTCCTTTTTTACCAGTAGTAATGTCTTCATTCAACATTTGAACAAAAAATTAATTTTCCACACACATTTTAATAAGGCGCACTATGTAATAAATATTTGAATTTATGTATTATGTTTAACTTCTTTGTTTTATATCTCCTTTTCCAAATGTAAACAATGACAGGAATACTTCAATATCAATATCAGTAATCCACAAGAAATTTTAGCTAGCGAGTTCAGTATATTATTATAGGTGTATCTGTCATGTCTGTGTAAATAAATTTTATTGCTGGTACAGATACTTCATTTTAATTAAGAAATTATCATGATTTACATTGGGTACATTTATTATTATATCATTGTATATTGCAATTTTGAAGAATGGAAAAAAAGTGAGATTAATAATTGCTATTTCAGAAAAAATCTACATACTTGTACAGTTACTTATGTGTCATGCATGTATAGATTTCAGAATGTCAGTTCTTATAAAATGAGATATTCAAAGTTGCCTTATAAAAACATTGCCATATAAAGTTCTAAATTTACATCATACAATATTCTCACGATGTAAGAAAACAGAAATTTTTTGCACATATTATAATAAAATGCTCCACAGGGCGCAGCTTGATACGACCGCAGAGGTCGAACCCTGATCAGTTGGGGCAAGTATGGACACAACATTTAAGCTTGATATAGCTCTGAATTTCGATTGTGATTAAATATTTGACACACCATAGGTTTCTGACACAGAATGAATGTGGTCCAAGAACTTAAAATTTTAAATTGGACATTCACCTTTTATGGTCCAATATCCAAAATCTAAATACATGGTTAGATTCAGCATATCAAAGAACACCAAGAGTTCAATTTTTGATGAAATCAAACAAAGTTTAATTTTGGACCCTTTTGACCTCAATGTGGACAAAGTTGATAACGGGGCCCAAAAATCAAAAATCTAAATACATGGTTAGATTCAGCATATCAAAGAACCCCATATATTCAATTTTTGTTGAAATCAAACAAAGTTTAATTTTGGACCCCGATTTGGACTAACTTGAAAACTGGGCCCATAATCAAAAATCTAAATACATGTTTAGATTCAGCATATCAAAGAACCCTAAGAATTCAATTTTTGTTAAAATCAAACTAAGTTTAATTTTGGACCCTTTGGACCTTAATGTAGACCAATTTGAAAACGGGACTAAAAATTAAGAATCTAAATACACGGTTAGATTCGGCATATCAAAGAACCCCAATAATTCAATTTTTGATGAAATCAAACAAAAGTTTAATTTTGGACCCTTTAGACCTCAATGTGGACCAATTTAAAAACGGGGCCCAATATCCAAAAACTTAATACACGGTTAGATTCAGCATATTAAAGAACCCCAAGAATTCAAGAATAAAACCCTTTGAAATTGGTCAAGAAATAAGCAATTTATACAAAGTATCTTCTTTTGCACAATACTGTGCAATTGAATATTCTTGCAATTGCGCAATACTGTGCAATTGAATATTTCTTGCTATTGCGCAATACTGTACAACTGACAATTTCTTGCTATTGCCCAATATTGTGCTATTGGATATTTCTTGCTATTGCGCAATACTGTGCAATTGAAGATTTCTTGCTATTGCACAATACTGTGCAATTGAAAATTTCTTGCTATTGCACAATACTTATTATATAATAATTTACACATCCTGTTTGGTGTGTATCTCCTGCCATATCATTATTATTTGCTTTTAAATATAAATCAGAAATAACCAACTTAAAATGGAAAATTTTAAAGAAAAAAGGAACCCCCAAATTTTTGAACCCCTTATGATTCATCACCACCAAACTCAATCCCAGCCTTCCTTTGAGGTATGGTACCTTGCAGTACAATTTCAGAGATCTATACACTTGAACACAAGTTATTGTCTGAAACTAGAAAATGCTTAATTTTGGCCCTTTTGGCCCTAAATTCCTAAACGTTTAGGCAATTACCCCAAACTCAATTCCAGCTTTTCCTTTGTGATATGGAACCTTGTAGTACAATTTCAGAAAGATCCATACACTTACACACAAGTTATTGTCATGAAACTAGAAAATGCTTGTTTTGCCCCTTTTGGCCCCTAATTCCTAAAATTTGGAGGCAATTACCCCAAAATCAATCCCAGCATTCCCTTTGTGATATGGAACCTTGTGGTACAATGTCAGAGAGATCCATACACTAACACACAAGTTATGCCTGGAAGTTACAAAATGCTTATTTTTGGCCCCTAATTCATTAACTGTTGGTACCATAACCCCAAAATCAATCCCAACCTTCCTTTTGTGGTATTGAACCTTATGGTAAAATTTCATAGAGATCCATTCACTTAAACTAAAGTTAGAGTGCGAAACCAATGTGTCTTCGGACAACGACGACGACGCCAAGGTCATACCAATATACGACCTTTTGCGGTCATATAAAACAGGAAGAAAATCCTGGCTTGCTAACATATTAAACGGTTAAACAATCAACTTTAACCCTGCCACATTCTGTATGTATGTGTCTGTAATTAAGCACTTGTTGTTTGTTGCTGTTTGTTTGTTTGTTCATTCATTTTTTTTTTCACATAAATTAGGCCATTAGTTTTCTCCTTTAACATGTTTATTAACATTTATGATTTGGGGCCTTTTATAGCGGACTATGCGGCAGAATGTGTTTTTCTCATTGTTGAAGGCCATAATCGTGACCTACAGTTTTAATTTCTGTGTCACTTGGACTCTTGAGGAGCGTCGTCTCATTGTACAATAGTTAGATAATTGCAGGATAAAACAATTTACCTGTCTATAAGACATGTAATAAAGCTCTCCAAATTCAAACCATTACTTTATATTTCATCAAAGCTTGAATGGCATACTGTAACCTGTAATTGTCAGGTGAGCTAAAAAAAAGAGAATGGAATTATATACTTTTGTTTTAAAATAAGGAGCATGAACCTGTGTATAACATGTATAATGAATCATATATTTTTAAAATAAAGAAATTACTTTTGCCACACAAGTTTGTGACAACTTTGCTTCATCTTATGCAAATAAATGAACCCATGATACGCTTGTTGCTAATTTTTGCTCGTCTTAATGTCTGAAATTAATTTTATGATTAACTAGAAGTGCTGAGAGCACTGCTCAAAATAGCCAGCAACTCCCTCCCAAAAAAAATATAAAATAATCTAAAACAAACAAGTGAATCTGTGAGCTACTGATCACTTAAGATACCCCAATACACTTTAAGAATTTTAAGGTACACAGGAAGTTGTTGAGTGATGAATAGGAAAAGCATCACACGGTATTGCTGACTCATATAAACCCTGAAACCAAATTTTAGAAATCCTTGTAATTTTTCTGAGAAAGATGCGACGAAAATATTCATGGAACAAACAGACAGACTGACTTTTAATAAAGTCAGTCTGTCTAGATATAGGAAGATGTGGTATGAGTGCCAATGAGACAACTCTCCATCCAAATGCCTGTCTGTTTTAAAGATGTATAGAAAGAAGTAAAACAGTATACATTTGCAATAGGCTATTTGCTAATTCCTGTAATTGACCCTGTAATTAAAGATCCCTATTTTGGTTGTCTCCCTTATGAGGGACATTAATTTTCATTTACAATGGGGAGCTAGCAGAAACAGCAAATTTACCTGTGTGTAATGTGAGTAATCTATAAGGTTTTAAAACTTTTAAATACATTAATTTGTTGTTTAGCTACATGTAAATACTTTTGACATCAGAAATTATTTTTCATGAAATATTAGTTAAATGCCGATACATTACTTTCATGACTTTCAATTCATTCAATTCATCATGCTTTGTTTGCATTGGCAAAAGCTCATTTTGTCCGGTATGGAACCAGTCTACGATTGACAAAGGGAAGTAATTTGTTTAAAAGTGTGTAATAACAGAATCAAATTGGTAATTGGCAAAATCCTGATAACTAGAATAAGTAATTCTAAAATAAATAAACTGTTATCACAGAGATATGTCTCGCCTTTATGTAATTTTGATAATGCAAATGTTGAAATTAAAATTGCAATACTTTAACAAGTAAGTAATGCAAATATTCAAAGTCGATGAACCATGACTGAAGGTACATGGCTAAACAATCTCCATGGAATGAGATGTGCCAATGCTAATACAACTGCATACCAAATACCATTGACTTATTATAAGTCGTTCCTTTAAACAAACCTAAACACAAACATTAACTTGTAAACTATGTAGAAGTTTCAAAGTCAATGAACCACGATCAGGGTGGGGCTATATAATCTCCATGGAAACGATACTTGCAAATGCCAATAAATTTGCATACCAAATATCAATGACTTAACATTAGCAGTTCATCTTACACTGATCTAATCACAAATACATGTAAACTAAGCAAAAGTTTCAAAGTAAATAGACCATGACTGAGGGGCAGGGTCAAATATTCTCCATGGAAATGATATGTGCTAATGCTTATACAACTGAACACCAATTAACATTGGCCTACCACTAATGATTCCCTTGAACTGACCTAATCACAAACTAATACATGTAAACTTAGCAAAATTTTCAAAGTCTATAGACCATGACTAAGGGGGCGGAGCCAAATAATCTCCATGGAAATGAGATATGCCCATGCTAATACAACTGCATACCAAATATCATTGACCTACCACTAGTGGTTCCCCATAAATTGACCTAATCACAAACTAATACATGTTAACTATGAAAAGTTTCAAAGTCAATAGACCTTGACTGAGGGGGCGGGGCCAAATAATCTCCATGGTAATGAGATGTGCCAATGCTAATACAACTGCATACCAAATATCATTGACCTACCACTAGTGGTTCACCATGAACTAGACCTAATCACAAACTAATACATTGTTGACGCCGCCGTCGCCGCCGGAAACAGCATACCTATGTCTTGCTTTTGACTTCATCAAGGCGAGACAATAAAATCATAAGCATGATAAGGGAGCTTACGTTACATTTTAGCTAAGTGTCATGAAAAACACTTGTATGTGTTGTTATTTTTTGTATCATCAGTAGAGGTTGAGGTAGACTTACATTCACAGCAATAAGAATATGAGACCCCTCCCCTCTCATCTATCGGTTTGACCGTTTCTTAACAGCTGTGACCTTTTCCGTTTATAAAATGATGTGATTTGCATACTTTCATGCTTGTGCACACTTGTCTGTTGTAACAGAATAAACAGCTTTATTACAAGTGGGGCTTTTTTCTGCCTCTTGGACAAGTGGTCTCACAAAGAAAATTTTACAAATGCCATTATGGGTCCATTCGGTTTACTGGGGAGTAATGGATTTAATTCCTGCCAACACTGAACAGGGACACAGTTCAGATATTTGATGTCATACATGTAGTCTATTTTTAGAAGGAAAGTGCATGCAGTGACTTTTCAATTTAAATACTGATAATTATTATATATATATAAAAATAATATGTCAAAGTAGGCAGTCGTGATGAGAAAACTACATATTAATTAGTCTCAGATTATTGCTTCTTTCAGTTTTGCTGCGATTCTTTATAATAATGACGTTCATACTACATTTTGTACATGTATGAATGTCATTATTAGAAAGGATACATTGTAGGCAGCAAAAAATGAAAGAAGCAATAACATAAGACTAATATTACTCATAGATGGGAACATGAGGAAGGCGTCCCAGTTAATCATTAACAAATTAAAGCTTTCAAGAAATTATAATATTATTTGGACTTTGTGTTAAAAACATGGAAACACTAGAAAAAAAAAGAAAAACATAGCACAGAAATTAAAAGCAACTGCAGTCATTTTTAATGGACATAAAGACTTTGCTGTCACCTTTAAACTTCCTTGAATTGCATCTGATTTTAAAAATTGATATACATGTATACTATAGTTATTTGAAGGTCCTTATAACCACATAAGATACCTCTGTATCCTTGGGGGACTTTATTCAAAGGACACAAATAAACACAAATATAGCTTTTGTTCTAATATTTTGTTCTCAATATAAAATAACGACTGAGCACTACCCGCATCGACAAGAAAAGAGAGAGAAGTTATATCATGCCGGATATGGAATAACCCTTTCCGGTTCCAGAATGATACAGATACCAGACTGTGAACTAGCAACACTTATTTATAACAAAAATATGTATATAACACATCATGTACATGAACCATAATAAATATTAAATAGAAATGCAAAACTTTTTTGACAAGCACGAGAAATAAAGAGTATGACAGGAAACATGGAAAATAAATAAGGGGAAACACGAAGCACACATCGTACCAAACACGAGACATAGAGAGATAAAACGTCTAAACACGAAAACAAGTTGGTGACCTTCTGCTGTTGTCTGTTCTATGGTTGGGTTGTTGTCTCTTTGACATGTTTGACACATTTCCCATATCCATTCTCAATTTTAAGAAAAATAAAAAAAAGGAAAACATTGCACAAAACTGACCCTAAAATTTAAGTAGACCAAATACCAACAGCACTAAGCAGAAGATACTATAATATGGACTTCACATTGATTTAAGGCACTGGCTACGGTTACATGGAAATGTAACAATAATAAAAATATTATTGTTACATTGGAGACTAATTGCGGGAATACAGGGTTGGGTAAGAATCCGATTAATTACAAATGTAACAATTATAATTGAGTCTACGGTTACATTGCGTTATTGTTACATTAATGCACTTCAATGTACGCTAGATTAATTAAACTTGGACCTTCTAAAGTTGTGTTGCTTAATTTTTCCATGTAACCGTAGCCAGTGCCTTGATTTAATGGTGGGAGTAGTTTTGGGAGGGGATCGAGAGTAAATCATTTGTGGTCGAACTCCAGATTATGTGTTCAGGGTTCCTCAGGGTTCCTTTTATAAGTGTAACGTGTAACGGGCGATCAATGGATCCGTATCTGAATAAATCAGGATTTCAAGTGTTAAACTCAATTTTGTACCACAACCAGTTGTCCTATTCAAAACAATTAACACACCCTTAAATTGATTCACAACGTAACATATATACACAGCACAATGCACATAAATCAAAATGCAAGGTGAAGTACCTCATTCACAATGCATAAACACAATGTTTCATAACAGACTATATATACACAATGTCACTATGCAATCACTATGCAACATGTATCAGACCGATTTATTTACAATGTCACTAACAGATTACTATGCAACATGCATACGGCCCTTTAATACACAATGTCACCAACAGATTACTTTGCAACATGCATCAAGTAAGTATCACACAAAACGTATGAACACAAAATCACATATATACAACTTCTATTTACAACGTCCACCAATATGTTGTATCACCTTGTTAGTCTGCAACTAACCACAATAACACAATGACACAATGACACTTGCACAATGCTTCAATGCACAAGGAATTTATATGAACACACCTCAACTCACACACTTATTATCACTATGAATCCGAACAAAATGAATATATTCCAAACTGGTAAGATTAAACACAGTGCACTTTCACTTATACACTTCTACAATATAACAACTTGCAACACCAGCAAGTATACACCTTGTATTCTCACTAATACACTTCCACAATACAACAACTTGCAACACCAGCAAGTATACACCTTGTACTTTCACTGTACAATAACTTATTATATAAGTTCACTTTATAACACAATCACTATTCCAAATATTCACATATAAATCCAAACACTATTTATATCTTTTGGAATCACTAAATTCACTCTACTTACCAGTTGGAATATATCCTTGAAGTTTATCCTTCAATGGTCCACATTAAACTGACAAAGTTTCTCTGTCTTGCGCTGGTTTATATACTACCATCTGGATCAGTCCATTAAACTTAAAGGGGTGAAAATCAAGATTATACCAACTTTAGGGGTGTTTTAAGTAACAGATGGTGCTCCAACTATGGAGAAAATTATGTACATATAGAAACACAACTAACAGGAAAAGACAACTGGTATTTTACATCAAAATAAATGAACTATGACCGATTTTCGTTACATAAGCAAGTGTCTGTGCCTGGCCTAGTCCAAATAATTATGACGTCTTGGAAGGCTATTTTAATTTTGCTTTGACGCCTTCCTGCGACGTAAGGCGTCAAAGAAAAAAATATAATAGCCTTTCAAGACGTCATAATTATTTGGACTACCCTGGCCCCAGCAACGTGCGCTCTGGGGAGAAGTGAACGTTGGAGCAAATGTACCCAACCAGAAATGCACAGGCACTTGTTTTCTATCCATGGCAAGATCTACTATCCTTATATAGCAAGATCTATCCCTATATATAGGGATAGTAGATCTTGCCATGGATAGAAAACAAGTGCCTGTGAGGAATGGCAGGACACCTGCGAAACGAATATTTTAAACAAATTTAAGGGTAAATGATGAGAATGGTCTCTTGGCATAATGCAGGGAACTTGTTTCATTCGATATTATGTTCAGTTATTGACGAGACTCGATAAATTATTTAAATTTCAGATATTTGTTGCAGTCTTGTTTTGTTTTGACCACGTGTATATCATACTTGCCATCATTGAACTCGTTTTTATCTAATAGTATACAGTTTTTCGCTCTCTGGAGCGAATGATAAACAGAACAAGCAACGTATGTTTCATAATTTATACATGTTTTGTGGCTCACACTTACTTTTCTGGTTAGATTTTCAGGTAGAAGTGAAAATAATTTTCGCTGCAAGTTTCTTTCCTTTCTGCAAACTGCAAACATCTATTTGACGTCGATCGTCTTCTGATTGGTTTATCCGCAAAAGAAGGCGGGGTCCACAAGCCGACAATCTCGTCAAGAAAAACAGTTATTGCAACTGTTTGCCATAATAATTAAAGCACAAACATACAGTATTCGTGTTTCGATAAATAAATGACATCATATGAATACCCGTTTTAGTTAACAGGCATGTATTTAATTTGATTTCATACAGTTTCATCGATAGACGCAGCCTCCGCCATTAATGAATATATGAATACATAATGAGGTTCTTACGGGGTTATCTGCCCTGACAAAATCGTATTTAAATCACCTTAACATCGCTGCGCAATAATTTCCTCCTCGACTAATACCAAATCTCAACACGTTTTACTGTCATTTTATATATTGGTTGATAGATACGATGTTTCTGAATTTCTCAACTAACGAAAGACATATTTTGACGTTTTAAATCTAAAGATACCAGAATGCTTGTCTGAGCCGCCTTTATTTAGCCGAGTGGGTTTTAAGATTGAGTGATTATTGGTTGTTTAACGTCAGGTGGTAAATAGTTGGTTTTAAGGGTATGTGATATAGTTACAGGGGAGATAACGACGTCACTAACGTTGTTTTTTTTTTCGCGACGTCAAACTATGAAATATTGCTTAAAGTTGCATTTTTCAACTGATTTTTAATCTTTAGTTTGAAAACGATTATTTCTAAAAATGACATTTAGCTTGATTATGTATGGAGATTATTTGTAGCAATTTTAATGAACAAATCCCCAAGAACTTATTTTGAATTAAATAAACATACTGCAAAAAATGCTGTTTTTTTCCCGAAAATCATAAACACATTTTTTTTGGATTCGAATGTTCATGATGTTAGGTGAGTACATTGTAGCAGGAGATGCTTACTACTGAGTCTCCTTTTGCTGTTCACTATATTTCGTTTGTTTTAGTTTGATTTGTATCTTTTTGATAAAAAAAAAAAAAAAAAAAAAAAAAGCAATTTAACTACCAGTTTGATAAATGCAAGTAATCAACGTTATACAATTGGTTGCAATGTAGTTTTGTAAATAGATATAAAGTTGTAGACTGAAAGAACTGCAAAATCTGAAAGTGATTCAATGGGCCTAAATACACATGTGTATTGAATTAACGAAATGCCGTATAAATGCCAGTGAATCAACCAGAGACAAAATGAATAGGACGTAAAACTATAGGTCATCTTACGGCCTTCAACAATGCGGAAAAAAAACATCACTCGGCATAGTAAGTATAAAGGCCAAGCATGACCAAATATGAAAAAAATTCAAACAAAAAATCCAACTGCATGCTATATACCAAAACAGTGAATGAAAACTAATCATAGCAGACAAGAACACAACAACTTTGAATGAAATAGGTGTCCTTTAAATCACCTTAAATGATGGCATGAAACCGACCTTTGTTTAGGCTTCAGATTTCATTTTGTACAAATTGTATTATATTCGGATCTGTGTTATACCACTTTCATATATTTTAGACTTCAATTACAACTCGCAGCAATGTTTCATTTCTAAATGTAATCATAAAAACTATAAACCCTGTGGTATACTCATTACTGATACCTTTCAGTAACGTAACCACCAAACGTTACAATACACATAGTCTTGGGAATCTGAATTGTATTGCTTTAGATTTTGTGTACGATACACATTAGAGACTTAACGAAAGAATGAATGAACACCAGTATTATGCCAATGATCCCGATAACAATACACTTCTTTATAAACACTGTAAACATTCCGACCATTCTATCTTTTCTATGAAAGTCAAGATTATAGAAAAAAATATATCATTCAACAAGTGGCCCCATATTGAGAACAAAACTTGATCACTTTAAAGATAAAACTACACAAGTCCTGTCATTTCATATACCAAAACCAAACCTATTGAATCCAAGATTTGTAACCACAAGAGGGTTTTAGAATACTTCCCTTCAAGGGTGGAAAATAAAAACTTCCAGATTGCTCTTGTCCATCATTCCCATAAAAATATAGCCCCAACGGTCATGTTATTACTGCAGACTTGTGGTATCTTAAAATCAAACAACATAAAGCGTTGTTAGTCAAAGGCCAGACATATCAAATTCCACAATCTGTCAGTTGGAAGAAGATCTTCATCAGGATGCAGTTGAGCACTATGCCAGAAAATTGGTGAAGCGGAAGCCAGGTGAACCAATACTGGACACTTTATATGAGTAGATCAAAGCTGTTTGATCATGCATTCAGAAATGCATTCAAAACATACGATGTACAATGAGCACACTGGTTTCTAACCTTTCAAAAATCAGAGGTTGTGGATGCTTTATCGTCTCACCAGGACAAATGTGATGTTGTTCCAGTAGACACAGCCTCTAACAATATTGTGCGTATATGCAAAAATCATTATTTGGAATATATAACATTTACTAAAACACTTGATTTCACAGCAAAAACCGGCAATCCCGCACATACCTCTACATCATTCACGCAAGAGGATATTTTAGAAAACCACAAATCCATGCTGTTATCCGTTGGTATTAACATTAAAATATCCAGTCTGTATACTTTAACTTCAGGAAATCTTTTAGCAACGCCGTATAGCCGTGTCGTCAAGAAATTCTACTAAACATTTTTCTAAAGTTCTTACCACCATTCTTTCTACAGTAAATTATAGCTTTCAGAAATATTTATTTAGAATGTGAATTGACACCGACATTTTTGACTTACCCGATGACGGTAAATCCAGGAAAGCACTTCGGACGGAAAATGCATCAAGTGTTATTTTCATTTTGTTATTCTAAATTAGATCTAAATTACGAATTTTAATTTGTTTTAACATATTCATGTGTATTTTTTTAATCCTCGACAGGGCATAGTCATCTTTTGTAAACGCTATGGTGATTTATGGTGTTATTGTTGATATAGATGATTATCTTAGTCGCACTCATTTGTCAAAATTCTTGGTATTTTTAATGAAATAATGTAATCAATTTGTTGAATTAATTACACATTATCGTAATGAATGGACTGCCCTTGGACCAATATCATTTGCTTTAACGTTGAAAATGCCTCACCGACGGCCCAGGCATAAGCAATATTATGTCAAAGTTACTACCTCTGAGAAGTTTATATGGCACGATGCTACCCTTTTCATTAGTAACTTTTATGTAAAATATACTGTAAATACTTGTTCTTACTTTTATGTTTCTTTTTTACATGAATTTGCTGTCACCTCTACATTTTATGTACATACTATAACCCAAATCTGTTATTAAATAATTATTTATAAATTAAGTAGTCTTAGCGTTTTAATATAAAAAAAATGGATGGGAAACGCTTGAACTTATGAATGGTTAGTGAATATGATTCATTGTGAAACCTTCTTTATCTAATTTTATCATTCATAGCAAACGAATCCGGAAGGTCTGAGTTCCACAATGCTAGTATGACATGCACGCCTGGCCGTCAGATTGCAGGTAAATTTGTTTTCAGTAACTGCCAACCCGAAAAGATGAAGCTAGAAGATTTTGGTATCACTCTCTCATTGGTTGATGACGATGATGAAATTCACTGGATAAACGCATACGTGTTGAGATCACCAGCTATGGAATATCATGGTAAAATATCTCTGCCGTTACATACTTAACTTATTATTATTGGAATTAGATTATACAAAAATTATGATTTTTAAGAAAATGAGAGGCTTAAGCTAATAAAATCAAAGTTTTTTTTAAATACTGAGAAAAGGCCAAATTTGAAGTAAGAAAAACGGTTAAAAGGAAGGAATTTGCGATTCACTTAAATACAATTGTAATACAAACACTTATTTGCAAAATCGTACTTTTTATTATAAAGGTCTTTCCGTCTTCAGATGTTTTGTGACAAACAGAAAAAATATCGAATAGTGATTGAGGTTCAAATGTTGATCTTGGGTAGTTATACTTAGCGTTTATCGCTGTCGAAAGATATCCCGTGTCGTCTAATAGACATTTCCGAAAAGTCGTCTACACGGACACCGATACCTACACTGACTGCAAAAATAGAGGGACTGTATCAAAACATACTGAATGAATGACCTCATAAAACTTGGTTGCAGAGGTAGAAAATAACTTCTGTAATTTTTCTTATACAATTTTTATTCGGAATCGGAGCTAGAAAAACACCAAATGCTCTCATTAGTTTTGGATTAATTTAAGTAATGCATTTGTGATATTCAATCTGTTTTCTTAATTGTCTCCGTTTGAAAATATTTAAACGGAATACAGTGTTACATGTACGGCAGAATAAACAATTGTCGAATTTAATTGCTAGGAAGCATTCGGAACACTATGGAGACATCCAATGAACAAATAATATTCCATTGGTGATATCTCTGCAGGCTTAGTTTATCGTCGACGTCAGCTGTTATCCTAAATAAAGTATCTTAATTTAAATGAAGCAAGCGTATATGTAAATCAACAGGTCATAGGATTGGTAATGGACGTTTTGGTGACTCAAGTAGAAAATTACATTTCATAATAAAAATGGTTGCAGCGTAAAATTCCACCAAAAGAAATGCAAATGAAAATTTTTGGGGTTGAAATCCCCCGCCCCCACCAATGAAAAATTATATATGACAACGCGCAGCAACATCAATGTTGAAATGTGAAGTGGAATTTTCAATTTACACCCAGGTATAAAAATTAGTAAAGGAACGCTTCATAAAAAATACATTTTTGTTGATGTAATCAGGGTGACTGTGCGGAATTTTACAATGCATTTTCAACACCGGAGTAAAATTCCGTACACCCCTGATTACACCAAGATAACTAATAATATCATCTATGTATTTATACGTTATGTTTCACGCTATAAAATGCTTTACACGTTCCTGTTTCTGTTTAAAGTTCTACTAATTTACACACCCTTTTTTACAAGGTACAATATTAAGATCGGTCAATTCTCAGCTACTAAACAGAGCCAATAAAGTAGCAAATCATTCAAAATAAATGTTTTATACAGTATTTAAAATGTAAATTAGAAAAAATATTACATAAATGCCTGTGGTCGTTGTACACATTGAGATGACCCCTTTACAAAAAGGTTACCTGTCATCATAGGCATAGGTGTAAGCGTCGGTATCGAATAGTTTTCGAAAATGTCTAATTGGAGTTAATTGACTTTTTCATTTGACATAGTGGTAACTCATAATTCTGTAGTCAAAGGCACCTACAGTCTTATGATATGAGGTCATTTATACGGGAAATGTAGTAAACTTTGAGCTATTGAAATCCATAAATATATAAGGGCACTGAAACCAATATACATATCTGTATCCTTGGTAACCTGAATACTTAAAAGGTATTATTATGCATATTTGTACCGAAAACAGTATAAGACATTATTTGTGATAGTAGAATTTTTCACCGAAATCAATACTCTAGTCGATTGGGATCAAATAACTATGAAAAATGTCAACAGTGATTCTTTTATAAAACCAAAAGTTTCTGATGTTGAAAACCTTGAACAAAGTTTTTGCTCCTTTCATCAGATTATTTTTGATAATCGTTAACATCTTTAACAATAAAAAGTATTCTTCTGAGGTCCAATAAACGTTATCGATGTATGTGTGATGTATGTATTGGTGATGGAGGGATACTGTTGTTCACACTAGCTTTACCCAGTCCACGAACCCAGTCTCCGTTCATTATTGAGTTCATCCGAATCCCTCAGTCTTTGTTTGTTACCTTGATTTGTCTCTTCTTAATCGGTTGAAGAGACTTTATTATCGATAAACTACTGTCGATTTAATTATATTGTTTGACTTTAGGGGGTTCTAATCGTAGGATGACGGATTTTTACATTTAAATGGTTGTCATTTATATCGAAACCTTTCGGGATCAGAACATTAGCTTCCACCTGCAATCTGTATTGAGTCTTGATGTTTGCAATGATTTCAGTGATTTATGTTTTCAAATTTCATTCAGTTAAAACGCATTAGTGGCAATGTGAATAATTTTGAATATTCAATCAGCATGCAATTAATTCATTAACTGTATAATATAATTAACTCCATACAAAAGGACATTCCTTTTATCGTTGTATCAAGCTAGCTTCCAACCATTTGAATGCAGATAAAAATATATTTTCGAAATAAGCTTCATAAAGTTCAATGGCAAATATGACCTACAAGAGAAAACTTTACAACTGCATCCCAAAGTCCGACAGAGGACCACTGAGGCTCATTTTGAAATAAACATGTCTGCAAGATCTACGAAATTTCAACCAATCAGCTGCAGTGTGAAGTAGCATGCTTGAATTTTGGTTCATAAATTAGTTGAAAGTATTGCTGTTTTTTCAATGTCGAAACACTTATTTGTTTTAAACGTAGTTGTATTTGAAATATTTAGCTACAAATTGAAGGCGACGAAATACTTTGCCTAATGGTATGTATCTAGGGATTACCGCAGGTATATACATGTATGGGATAGCTAACAGCTGTTCTATATATCATAGCTGAAATTAACTCAGATAGTAGATAGAATTTAGCCTACCCCCAATTTCTGTTAGGGTAGTATCCTATAATTATCTTGGTTGGAGATAATTTTGCGTGCCATATATATACCATATAAAAATAAGGATATGAGGTATGATTGCCAATGAGACAACTATCCACAACAGAAGTGGATGTAAGCAATTAAAGGCAACCGTACGGTCTTCAATAATGAGAAAACCCATACCTTATATTGGGCTATAAAAGGCTCCGTCATAAAAACTATGAAACAATTCAGAAAACTAACTGCCAAATTTATAACAAAAGAATTTACGAAAAACAAATATGACAGACATGAACCAACGACAACCACTGAATACAGGCACATTAAAAGTGTGTTTTTATGTTGTTATGTTGCACTACTGTCTCAGGTTAAGGTGAAGGTTGGCGCCTGATAAAACGTTTAAACCTGCTGCATTTTTATGCACCTGTCCTAAGTCAGGAGCCTGTTATTCAGTGGTTGTCGTTTGTTGGTGTGGTTCATAAGTGTTTCTCGTTTCTCATTTTTATATAGATTAGACCGTTTTCCTGTTTGAATTGTTTTACACAAGTCATTTTGGGCCCTTTATAGCTTGCTTTTTCGGTGTGAGCCAAGGCTCCGCGTTGAAGGCCGTACTTTGACCTATAATTGTTAACTTTGTATACATTGTGACTTGGATGGAGAGTTGTCTCACTGGCACTCATATCACATCTTTTTATTTATACATAAAGAATGTTGCGGGGTTAAACATGTTTAGCGCTCACCCTCCCCTAACCTGGGACAGTGGTGAAACAGCACAACATAAGAACAAATTGTAAAACTCAGTTTAAAAAGATTAACTCATCAGATCGTTACAAAGCAGAAAAACATCAAACAAAAACACAGACCGGACGTGGCAGGGTATTTATCCATCCCTCATCCATAACAACGAAAAGGACACCAAGTACAGATCTAAGAGTACTCGCAGTTACTGACAGCTAGTTCAAAGACAATTACAACTAAGAAAAAAAATCATGTATCTAAGACTAAAATATCAATCAGTACACATCCAACATCCAATGGATACGTTTAGGAGAAAGCAAGTTGTATTAAGTTTGTTCAAACATACCAAAATACCCAGAAACTCATATATTTTGAAGTTCTTTGTATTATTCCCATTTTTTATGAAGTTTGAAATTGTTTTTCTTCTAGTAAATTTCATGTGAAACATCCGGAATCATCTATGAATTTAAGCATTTATATTTTAATTTTATGAAATGCTTGTATTAATCAAGCCATTAGTTTTCTCGTTTGAATTTTCGTACATTTTCATGATAGAAAATATCAAATCAATATCTTCAAGCATGACGAACAAAAGTGTAGAAAACTAATTATTTGCGTGAATTTTCTAAGTGAGAGATTCAGAGGACCTTAACTCCGCAAATAAAAACCCCATCCGAACCGAACAAAATTCGAAGTTGATCTGTAACTTGTCATGGTTAAATTATATAAACCAATATCAAATCAATATCTTCAAGCATATAAAAAAGTGCGGAAAACTGATTATTTGAGTGAATTTTCTGGGTCCAAGGACCATAGCTCTCTGCACAAAATCATCAAACCGGAACAAAATTCAAACTTGATCTGTAAATGACCATGATAAAACAATATACAAATATCAAATCAATATTTTCAAGCATGATGAAAAAGTGTGGAAAACTGATTACTTGCGTGAATTTTCTTAGTCCAAGGATCATAACTCTGCACAAATTCATTAGACCGGAACAAAATTCAAACTTGATCTGTAACGGATCATGATAAAACTATGTACTAAATATCAAATAAATATCTTTAAGCACAAAGAAAAAGTGTAGAAAACTGATTTGCCGGACTGACGACGGACGAACAGACATACAGACGGACGGAGTGCAAACCTAAAGTCCCCTTCGGCTTTGCCGGTAGGGGATTTATAAAGTCAATGAGACAGTAACCCAACAACAAACAGTTGATCAACTACAGCTCAACTGACTGTCTTTAACAATATACAGGTGTCTATACAAAACGTGAACATGAGTGCGTACCATTTGCGATGCTTCATACGGACACGATTACGTGCAGTATCTGTGGAGAATTTAATATTTTCACTTCAAATTGTTTAAATTCATTTTTTCCCGTCTGTGCGTCCATCCTGCTTGTCAATTTTTCGTCCCGAATCAATTTTCTTTTTATTAGGATGATTAACCATCAAGTTATGGTCACAATAACAAATGTGCGTTATCATGGTTATGGTGTGTCTGAACTATCTTAAATAAGGGTTTTGACCCAATTTTTGTAGTCGGCTTGTTATTAATTGAAGAATCTTATTTGATGTTTCTCACTAAATATTGCTTTTCCACGGAAATTTTGAACATATTTGATTTAAATATTTGTTTCATTTGTGAGAAATTCAGGTCAGTCATTGTATAGTATAGAGGACATTTCACGTAGATAGTTTAGACTAAATTTGATTTCCTATGAATACTTTATATTTATCATCTATCCTCGATACGTAATTTAAAGTTTCCTGATCAGTCAGAAATTTGACACTTAGGAATTTCGACAATATACATGTACATATATAGATACAATGTGTGAGCGTATGTTTCCAAACGATACATATATATATATATATATACATTGCATGTAATGATCAATATTATAACTTTCATTTAAACTTAAAATGTGTTGTGTATACATTTTACATTTAATACTTTTTCTTGTGACCAGAGATGCATCAACAGGTAAGTGAAATATAATTGTTACTGTGTATTATTTTGTCAACAAATAATTTCTATTTATAACTTGGCCACTTGTAGTCTGTGGTCGGGAGGGGGGAAAGGAGAGGCGGTTTCCTATATGATTAAGTATAGACAGACGTACCTCTGGAATAGGTCACTTATTCATATATCAAATATATCAAAGGGGTGCAATTTCGCCAAGGTAAATTTATCAATGGGTCATAAATTGTAATCTTCCGATTAGAAATAATATGTACATACTTTTACTAAGACTTGTGAAATAATCCGTTTAAGTCTATATTAGTTGTCACAGATTGTTTATATGGTAACTGAGAAATAAATGAATGGGTTAGGATTTTGAATTGACATAATTTTATGTATATATGGCTTGTAATCATCCCATAATTTAAATAAATGCACAGCGGGATGGGAAATGAGGGGGGTTCTTGAAATCTCAGCTGGACGTCTGTATCAAAGTTATAGTGTTGAGACCAAACCCCAAGAAGATCAGACTGACAGTTCTCCCGTAGAAAGAGTTTTCGAAAGTTCTACCAATTGGTAAGAGCATATTCTGACAGTTTTACCCTCGAACAGGTTTTACGGTAAATAGTTCAATAACAGATTTCTGACAAGTTTGAAGAGAGGTTGGGACTGATCGCGTATATCCCGACTGTGTCTGCTGGAGTTATTTTTAATTTGTTTTCATCTTGTAAGTCTGACAGTTCTAACCTTAATAGTCTGACAGTTCTAACCTTAACAGTCTGACAGTTCTAACCTTAAATATATTTGATACGTCTTACCAATAGTATACATGAGAATGAGTTCTATTCTGGAATAGACTGACAGTTCTATCTTAGAACAGTTCTACGAATGAGCAGATTATAAGATTTCCCGCCTAGTACATGCAGTAGCCAGTCCTTTTGCAATGTCATGAAAATATGGTTATTGTTCATTGAAATTTGCTGTAATAAATTTTTTAAGTTATGAGATGTATTTGCTTCGTGCATTTAAGTTATTTAATTAATTTAAAGATCACTTTCATATATAAGGTGTACAATAGGCCAAAAGAGAAAAAAAAAAAAACAAATGAAAAATTTAAATCCTTGGTTATATTTTCAAATTTCTTTTAATTTCTTACAGTGAAGCAATGCAACATCAAGTTATGTGCGTCTCAAAATGTACTTCATTTATATCAAAACAAAGTAGAGATTTTTAATTACTTTTAGAGTCATTGATTGCACACTCTGAGAAAACAACATGGCTAAAATCTTTCAAATATTGCAAAGAAGGATTTGGAGGCTCAGCAATTTTCAAACACTGTCAACCCAGTACCTGTAATGCCACAAATGCTATTGGTAAAATAGCAAATATATCAACAAATAAGGTTGAATACTGGATAAATGGTTTTGTGCAGAGGTCACCTGTTGTAGTTTACGAAGGTAAGATAATAATAATGAAAATGAAGCATCGATGATAAGTTTTAATATAAGTAACAAATAATGACAGGTTTGAGCCATGGCTAAAACTAGGCATTCGTCGCACGTATTAACGTATTTTGAAAAAACTTATTGCCAATATGTTGTTTCTTCGTCGCATGGTATATGTAGTTGGTGATTTTGTTTGTCCTTTTACGTACTATATATTTAAGATGCGGTCTGACGTTGGAATAAACATAAGAAGATGTGGTATGATTGCCAATGAGACAACTCTCCTCCAGAGACCAAAAAATGACGTAGAAACTAACAACTATGGGTCACCGTATGGCCTTCTACTATGAGCATGTTAGTTTCTCTCCCAAAGACTATGAAATGTCCTATCAGCAGACGCTAAATTCAATGTTTTGACAGTCTGTCACTATCTTAGTACTATCTTTATGCTAATGTAGATTATCTATTAGCATTATATTGTACTACATATAGGATAGCTGTTAAGATCATATAGTCTACAATATTGCTGTTTGTATTTGAAAACCAAAGACATAGAGTTAAGTACATCTTATCAACCAATTGCTTAGCACTGAAAACTTGTAACTTTATCATTCAATACATTTTTTCCATTCCAATATTTTATCTAAATAATGTCAAGAGTCATTCCAAAAACTCCTTAGTACATATTTTTTTTTAACGCATTCCATGTATGAATGTTAATTTTTGATCTTCTATCCTTATCTGCTTTTGATTTTTTAATTTAAAAACAAATGTGGTGGTGTGAACAGTGTACAATTTTCTTAGTTGCTCCTTAATCATCCCCATAACCAAATGTAAACAACATAAACGCTTGATCACTGTTTCAATTACTGCTAGGTTAAAACGCACAAATGACTTCCAATCCTTTGTAAGAGTTGTCTCCATATCCCAGGTCTTCCACTAAGTAGTTATTCCATTGGTACTAGATCGATTTGATAATTGGGTAAATGTTTAAAACTATATGATCAGTGTATATAAAGTGCGAATCCAGTTAGTTCATTTTCACTGTTGTATGCGAGTATGTCTATTGTAGAATAAAGGATGATGGGAAAAACTGCGTTTGTTTACTTTTTGAAAATACAAAATAATAGATCTGAATGTATGTTTTAACAGAATTTCATTAGAATATAACTTTTTAATGTATAATAACAGGATTAAAGTCCAAAAAAGTGTTATTTAAGCAGCAGAATCCATAATATTGATTACTGAATGCGATTCATTTTAACTATAGATGCGATGAATTATCACTGTAAGTGCAATAATTTCTGATGTAGAATTTTGGAAGTGCGATGAATTTTCATTGTCGTTTTATATGATTATTCGACATACAACAACTGAAAATAGTTTTTAAATGACTTTAATATTGATGATATTTACAATTTGAAATGCAAGCTAGTCGTAGATGCTTACTTGAATATACACGGGTTTAACCACGTTCATATCATGAATAATCAAATATTGTTGGTTTGCTATTAGCTTGTCATGGATCCGAAAACTTACTGGAGCAGAACATCCATGAATATAACGTTTTCTACGACGAATTTTCTTTAAAAGTTTTATAACTCGCTTAAAAAGCGTTGAACATTTGTCACGCCGTGTCATACATATTTCTACCGTATTGATAGGCTTTTGCATAACGAACAGTACAAGAATGTACAACAAACGGTACTAAAGAAAGTAAACAAACTACAAACAGAATGAATCGTACAGTGTCAAAATTCTGAGGTCAGTTTTTCAAGTAAATGTCTTCAAATAAAATTAAAACAACGGGTTTCTCATTCGTATTATGTATTTTAACAACAACAAAGCACAAAATACACGGTCGCATTTAGTGAAAGAGCCAACCAACTATGCTCTACTTGTAGTTTAATCAAGTTTGAGTTACACATAGTGTTTGTTTCGCGATGTTTACAAGTAATTCACAACCCTGTCTATTTAAAATAGTCACATGGTGTTCATGTAATATAAATGATATACAATGTTGCCAGGAGCAGTAACATTTGTTTTCATAAACATTGAATACTTACCTGAACAGTTAGTCAATTAGTCTTTGGTGTAAATATAAGAACGGTATATCTACCAACATTGCTTCGCGATGTAACGATTAACGTCCGGATTCAACTGTATGGCGGTTATACCCGTGGTATAGAACCATTTAAACATGTAACAATAAACTGTTTTCAATATTTCTTTGTATTCTTACAATTGCGTATTAGCTTATTTGTAACACCGACTTATAAGAAATTCAAGCGTATTTAAGGTGACTCGACTGTTGCTCGAACTTTCTTTACTGTATAAGATTTATACACAATGGCATGATAAATATCAATTATCCAATCATCCAAGCGTCAATTGTTTGTACAAGATGAAAACGTTTCCACTCTTCAATCGTGAAATGAAGATCGTTTTGTGAATGCTCTTTGTTATCTCAAATGCTTCCATTAGAGCTATTTTCCTAACGCTTGTAGTTTAAAGGTTTGGTTGGCTTGCTTGCTTTGTTTGTATAAACGTTTGTTCAATCTTAATTACAATGCTTAGGCAACATTTACACAATCAAGGCCAACCACACCTTTTAACTATAAGCATTATGAAATTAGCTCTAACGATGTTTAATTTATTAGTATGCGATGTAGATTTAGACCGAAACAGAAACTTTGCTTTTCCGATGACGTGGATTGGCTTAACTGTCCAAGATATATGTATTTAATGATGACGTGTCATCGGAAAGAATAAATTTTATCCTACATATAGATCAGGACAAATTATTTGAGAAAATAGAATTGACTATATTAGCAATAAATACCATGTTTAAGGAATTTATTGATATATTACCTCAGACTTTCACTCACTAAGTATGCATATAATCAATCCTTCTGACTTCATAAATTTTGTTAAAGAGTCGGCTGAATTCAGACTTTATATAATGAAAATTAATTAATTTCCTTCTGTGAAAATGCTTCGCATATACAATAGAAATGAATCGCTCTACAGTGAAAATGAAAGTCTAGTATCATTATTCGACAGTAAACATGAATCGCATAACGAAAACAGCATAGTGGAATTTGATTCAATATCAACAAGCTGAATAACAAAACCTGTTTTAAGTTAAACAACAGTAATAATTATGTTAAAAGTACATTTTTCTGCAAATGAAACTTAACTGCTACTTTTAAATCTCTCGTGAACTATTCTTAATATTTATCTATGTGTGTATCAATTTTGCACCTAGATGGCTGTAGGCGCGATGAAAACCCGTCCGCATCTCATACCTATATCATGAATTTATAAAAACAGTACACATTATATATTATTTCTTATTTTATTCAAAAATCTTGAATTTGTCTTCTGTTTATTTATCATTCTACATCAGAAATTCATCACGGATACAGTAAAATGACATTTTAGGACTCGCACATTACATACACTGATGATGTGCTGAAGCTTATGAAAAGGGATAATTAACTAGATATTTATAAAGGTTACTTTCTCTTGATTTTGTTATTTTTTTGGTAAAACGTTGAATTTTTTACTCCTTTTTTCGATTGTGTTTCCTATTTAACTTTTAACAGAACTTTGCTGCGTTTCATTTCTATAGTGTTAAACGAACCTACCTAGAAAATCTATGTTTGCCATCGTTTTTGAGGTTTTCTTCAGCATTTGTATATGTAAGCTATTGTACTAATTTTTGGATCTAATTTAAGGATGTTGTTTTGAACTAGAGTATGTAAAGCTTAACTTAAGCATGGGTCACATGATACTTACTAGTATACAATTCTATCCAAATCACTTAATCATAAACTATTATTTCTCTTCGTAAAAACGGTAAGCAATTTTTCTTTCAAACCTGATATGATGGAAAAGAACTAAGCGATTACCTCATATGATACACCTAGTGTATATTTTACTACATGAATTATGTATATGAGTACATGGGTATGGGAGTAAAACTCAATTTGACAACAACTAAATCTATCTACGAAAATAACCACAAGACATCAAGAAGTTAAGGGTCAGTCTTATAAAATAGATAGGTTTATAGACAATGTGTCGCAATGTCTGATATTTACATTTGTGCATGGTTAATATTTCAATTAGGTAAATAACATTTAAAAAAATTGAGAGTAGATATTCAAGGTGGCATTTCTATCTGAAATTTAACAAGCTACATGTATAATACTGTGTTGTATCGTTTCAGGTTGTTACTATATAAAAACAGCTGCCGTAAACAAAACCAATCGTGGACAATTTAACTTGTCTGATAACTCGGTATTTTCGTGTTCCCATAGGTGTCCTTCCCTAACTCCTGGAAGCTTCATATTTATGAACGTAAGTCTAAGAAACTGGTGGGTAAAAGTGCATGGATATAAAGATGAATTTCACAACTATGCTAAGTCAATGATAAAATCTCTTATTTGTACTTTGTTAGTTCTGAGTATTGATATTGATACGTCGATAGACTTAAAACTTGGCAGTTCTTTAGGTAGGCTGGATGCTTCAACTCAAACGTAATCAGATAATTCCGAAAAGCGTAATCGGATCAGAGTTTTTTTTCCATATTTTTTTTATTATATTACAGAACAAATTGGAATTCAGTTGGATCCAGAAATCAAAACGGACTTTCAATACATCCTAGTAAAAAGTGGAATTCTGATATATATTAGTCCAATTAATACAAATCAAAATTCTGAAAATTAAAATCCAATACAAATCAGAATTCCGACAATTAAAATCCAATACAAATCAGAATCCCGATAATTAAAATCCAATACAAATCAGAATTCCGACAATTAAAATCCAATACAAATCAGAATTCCGATAATTAAAATCCAATACAAATCAGAATTCCGACAATTAAAATCCAATACAAAGCAATTAGAATTCCGACAATTAAAATCCAAAACAAATCAGAATCCCGATAATTAAAATCCAATACAAATCAGAATTCCGATAATTAAAATCCAATACAAATCAGAATCCCGGCAATTAAAATCCAAAACAAATCGAACTGCGACAATGAAAATCCAATACAAATCAGAATCCTGATAATTAAAATCCCATACAAATAAGAATTCCGACAATTAAAACCAATGACAAATCAAAATTCCGAGACCTAGAATCCAATACAAATCATAATTCCGACAATGAAAATCCAATACAAATAAAACTCTGTCAATGAAAATCCAATACAAATCAAAATCCAGACAATTAAAATCCAATGCAAATCAGAATTCCGACAATGAAAATCCAATACAAATGAGAATTCCGACAATTAAAATCCAACACAAATCAGAATTACGACAATTAAAATCAAATACAAATCAGAATCCCGATAATGAAAATCAATACAAATCAGAATTCCGACATATAAAATCCAAAACAAATCAGAATTCCGACAATGAAAATCCAAAACAAATGAGAGTTCCAACAATTAAAATCCAATACAAATCAGAATTCCGACAATGAAAATCAAATACAAATCAGAAACCCGATAATGAAAATCCATTACAAATCAGAATTCCGACAATTAAAATCCAAAACAAATCAGAATCCTGATAATGAAAATCCAATAGAAATCAGAATTCCGACAATGAAAATCCAATTCAAAGCAATTAGAATTCCGATAATGAAAATCCAATACAAATCAGAATTCAGATAATTAAAATCAAATACAAATCAGAATCCTGATAATTGATATCTAATACAAATCAAATTCCGACAATCAAAATAAAAACAAAGCAATTAGAAATAAGACAATTAAAATTCAATCCAAATCAGAATTCCGACAATAAATATCCAATACAAATCAGAATTCCGACAATTAAAATCCAATACAAATGAGAATTCTGACAATTAAAATCAATACAAATCAGAATTCCGACAGTTAAAATCCAATACAAATCAGAATCCTGATAATTGAAATCCAATACAAATCAGAACTCCGACAATGAAAATCCAATACAAATCAAAATTCCGACAATGAAAATCCAATACAAATCAAAATTCCGAAATTAAAATCCAATACAAAACAATTAGAATTCCGACAATTAAAATCTAATACAAAGCAATTAAAATTCCGACAATTAAAATCCAATACAAATCAGAATCCCAATAATTAAAAATCCAATACAAATCAGAATTCCGACAATAATAATCCAATACAAATCAGAATTCCGACAATGAAAATTCAATAGAAATCAAACTCCGACAATGAATCCAATAGAAATCAGAATCCTGATAATCAAAATCCAATACAAATCAGAATTACGACAATTTAAATCTTATACAAATCAGAATACCGACAATTAAAATCCAATACAAATCAGAATTCCGACAATTAAAATCCAATACAAATCAGAATTTTATATCCATTGGCAGAAATTCGGATATCCAGATCCTGAATTGTACTAGAAGATAACTTATTACATGTATTAAGAGACAAACTATATATTGAATATGAGATATATGATTATTCACAAATGTTACATAATTTGACTAAAAAATGATAGATTTTTAATATTGTCATCAAAAGCAACATTTAGGTGCTGAGGTAAAAGAGTCAGAATCAGTCCACGGTTAGAACTGTCCAAAACTGTTATAGGACAAACAGTCAGAAACTGTCTACGGTTAGAACTGTCCTAAACTGTTATTGGGTAAATAGTCAGAATCTGTCTACAATTAGAACTGTCTCAAACTGCTATAGAGTAAATAGTCAGAATCTGTCTACGGTTAGAACTGTCCAAAACTGTTATAGGGTAAACAGTCAGAATATGTCCACGGTTAGAGCTGACCAAAACTGTTATAGGGTAAATAGTCAGAACAGTCCAAGCTTAGAACTGTCCACAACTGTTCTAGGGTAAACAGTCAGAATCTATCCACGGTTAGAACTGTCCAAAACTGTTTTATGGTATAACAGTCAGAATTTGTCCACGCTTATAACTGTCCAAAACTGTTCTAAGGTAATACAGTCAGAATCTGTCGAAAGTAAGAACTATCCACGATACATTTTTGTTGTAACTGTTCGAGGTTAGAAATGTCCAAAACTGTTCTTAGGTAAACCAGCTTCTGGTAGGAACTGTAATAAAGGTTTCAGGAGAACTGTTCTCAGAGTTTTCTAGAACAGTCTTTCCTGACAGTTCCTTTCAGATTTTGAAAGATGTTATCCCATCAGAAGCTCGAAAATTCTCATTGGCATTAAAATATCTCTATTATATATTGTTTGGGCTCTTTAGGTCAAAGGTCAAAATCACAATGCATTATATTATATTAAAATGACTGAAATTATCAGGAAATGTATAGTTCACGGACATTATCGTTTTGGATATAAACAAGATTGGTATATTGATTGATTGCTACTAACCTTAAGTTCAGTGACAAAAATGTCATGTGTATTCAGAACAAAAACACATAAGCAAATAATACGATAGGAAGGTTTCACCAACATGACCAAATAAGGAGATTAATATGGAAGGCGAGAAATTTAGACTGCCCTGGAAAATTGTTATATGTTGAAAAGGGCAGACATTCTGCCACCTCAAAGAAAAATTGCAAGGGTTCTTTAAAACACTTGGTAACTGAAATACACGATGCACTGTATAAATGTCCTCTTTCCGACTTGACATGTCTGCTTACTTATTTATAATCTCGCACAGCTAAACGGACGTCGCACTTTAGCAAGGGTTTTTTTTCCAATACGTGGTGAATATGCAAAAAGGGACAAAGAGGCCCATATTTATTCTCACAGCAGCAATCAATTGATTAAAATTTTGGCAAATTTTACGATTTCCATTATCGATATGAATGTACATGTACATAAGAATTTACAGTTGTGAACACAAAGAAACTAAGCTGACATAGTAAAGATTTTCTTCTATCTAATTTTTTAGGATGTAGAATGTCTGTGTGTGCCACATGAGAAATATACTACGATTACTAGAGGCTCACGATTAAAAGTCAGCAATTGCAAAAATGTTTGTCCTGGAAATAAAGAAGACTTCTGTGGAGGGGAACGAACAAGCAACTATACTTTGTTCAGTGGATATATGATCCAAGCGGGTATGTTTAGAATAAACGTTCTTTTATCATTAGAAGGTAAACCGGTTTATATGTTAACAGGTGGTCTGTAAAACATTTCCCATTTGAAACGTTTGCAATATCTGTACATATAAAATGTCATTTTCAAGGATTAGTACTTTGAGAATTAACAAATAGTAGTAACTAATAAAACTTTACCAAAATATTAATTAATCACGAAATGAAATTGATCCCTAATTATATTAGGAAGAGTATGATGACTTGACTGTAAATTAACCACTAGGGATTCATTCGTAAAAAAAAAAAACCCATCACAGTTTGTATATTTATCAACCTTTCTACACTTTTCTCGATTAGTATGGTCAATTTCATTTCGATTAAACTGCACTAGACGGTCTTGAAACTGTAGTGAACGTTAACCATACCTTGACAATTCTGAGATTTAGCAAAGCAATGTCACCTCTGTTTCGGAGTTTGCCGTATATTGTTAAGAAAAACAGTATGTATTTTCTAGTGTTCATTCATTAACATTACTTTGAAACTGTCATGCAACGTATACCTGATTTAGATAATCCTAAAAGATTCGGTTTGTTGTAAGATAAGATTGCTTCAATACTAGTATGTTAATGTTTGTTGTCCAGCTGACAAGACAAATGACCAGTTCAAAAATGACATCGGAAAGACTTGTGGAACAACTAGGAATGGAAAACTCGTTTACAATTTCTGCTATAAAGAAAACAAGGCTGTGTGTGCAGACGTCAATGAAACAGGTGAGTCAGTTTTATCATAATATGAGGCAGGTGTTATCTGTGAAAAACGATTAAGTCCGCAAACATTATAATTACAATGCATTCCAGCATATTTTAGGTGGCACAGTAGTATTTCCTGGCCCATAGGGATAATGATAGCCTTTTAGAATTTTCACCACTTTCTAACACTGCCCAAAGTTCTACATACACAGTTAACTGAAGTACTTTCATTATGATATTCAAAATTAATTTGAATATGTATGATGGTGCTTTTAGGTCTTTTATCATGTAGTGAATACAAAATTTAAAAAAAAATTTAAAATTGATTTTCACCTGTATGTAAAATTATTTCATATTTTTCCACACCTTATTCATCCCTCAGTTTGGGAAAGTATGTTCAATAGATACTGTATTTTTGTCCAATCATACTGTTCAGATACATTGACTTAAGTAGGGTACACAAAAGAGCAACCTAAATTCCGGAATGTAAATACTACCGCGCCACCTTAACAAAGACATCACAAACTTGAAACCAGTCATGATACCTATGATGCATAGACTTCCTTCTAGGAAACATATTGTAATAAAGAATACTAGTCTGCACTTATTTCTTACCAAAAAAAAAAAAATAAAAGAATATACCCCTACCCCAGCTGGCAGATTTTCACTTTTTTTTCATCTTACCACTTTAACTTAAGGAGTGAACAAAACAAATACATAATGTTTCAAATCAGCACAGAAGTAAAACATGGTGATTCAGGAGGAATTATTGGATTGCCAACTCTATTTCTAGTTAATCTGACTGAAAGAAACAGTATAAGTACCAAATCATGAAAAAAGATAGTAAAGTCCATTCCACATTTTACAGCATGCCTTAGATTTCTTTAAGCATTCCCAGATTATGTAGGCAACATAACAAGATTCTTTAGATGGCAGTAAACTATTATTCTAAAATCTTTTTGACAATACATGTACTAGAATATATCTCTAAGTTGGCTGTTTGTCTCTTTTTCATGTATGCATTAAGTTAAATTATGTCCCCTTACATAATCAATTTACCTTTTTTGTGCTTTTCAGGGTCAGAAAATCAAAACAATTAATGACATTTGCATAGAAAATGAATAAACTCTCTAATCTATCTAACATACAATGATAATCACATTCTTTGTGCAAAAAATTGTCTTATCAATGTAAAGAAACCCCTAATGCTAACTCTATTTCAGCTAAATATGGGGCTAATTGAATAAGTAAGGACCCCTTAACCACTAACTGGTCCCAAAAAAGCTCATACTGGTGTCATGTTACCACAGAACTACAAATTAAACCTGAAGAAAACTAGTATAGCTGTACTTGTGTGGAAAAAAAAAAAATTATGCTCTTTATTTATTTCGGTGAAAATTATAGGATGTACAGGCAACTAAAATATGTCGCATCTCAAATTCCAGTGGTTGCAGATGTGTCAGACAATGCGAGAAGTTAAACCGAGCATTTATGATTAAAATCTATTGCCAATTACATTAAAATTATAAAGTTCTACCTTCTATGTAAATTTTGACATTATTACCCACAGATCAGGCAAAATTTGCTGAATCACAATATTCACTCCCAGGGTGGAATTTAAGGGCTGTTCTTGCCCGTAATCAACTTTTATTGACAAACTTACAAATTGAATAGGTAAAAAATATCTTAATCAATTTAGTGTACATCATATGTATACCAGTTAAGGTGGCACGGTAGTATTTCCTGGCCCATAGGGATAATGATAGTCTTTTAGAATTTTCACCACTTTCTAACACTGCCCAAAATTCTACATACGCAGTTAATTGAAGTACTTTCATTATAATATTCAAAAATTAATTTGAATATGTATGATGACCGTTTACTTTTTGCTATCTTTATAAACCTAAGGCCACTAGTGCTTTTAGGTCTTTTATCATGCAGTGAATACAAAATTTTAATTTTTTTTAAAATTGTTTTTCACCTGTATGTAAAATTATTTCATATTATTCCACACTTTATTCATCCCTCAGTTTGGGAAAGTTGGGAAAGTATGTTCAGTAGATACGGTATTTTTGTCCAATCATACTGTTCAGATACATTGACTTAAGAAGGGTACACAAAAGAGCAACCTAAATTCCGGAATGTTAATACTACCGTGCCACCTTTAACTTCTGTTGAAACAGAAACGGAAATACGGAAACGTTTCCGATTTCGGTCCTGTATTTAGGGCTTTTTAATAAGTTGTAACGTTATTTTCAATTCAAACAAAGAAACGCTATCATCAGATAACGGTTTTTTTTTTTTCTTCATATTATTAAGATATTATTCAAATAAAAATGTAATCATTTGACGAAGATTCAAAGTCGGCTTGTTATTCTTATCAGATACTGAAATCTGACTGATTGATTGTGTTTCCAAAGAGAACACATTTTGTTTGTCATAAAATCGTATGCAAAGTATTCCTGATTTAGATAGTCCTAAAGTGAGATCACCCCAGTTTTTGCTAGGGTTCGTGTTGCTCAGTCTTTAGTTTTCTATGTTGTTTTTTGTGTACTATTGTTTGTTTGTTGGTCTTTTTATTTTTTAGCCATGGCGTTGTCAATTTATTTTCAAGTAATGAGTTTGAATGTCCCTTTGGTATCTTTCGCCTCTCCCTTGAATAAGCTCTAGACTAACTTTAAAATGTTAGGAACTAATTTTAATTGTTTAACTGCTAATATTCTTTCTGTAATCAAAAACAAAAACAAATTGTGGGAATCAATATGATGCTCTTTTCTATATTTTATAATGATACATACATCATCTAAATGAAAATACGAAATTTGTAAGATGCAAATCACTTTTTCTTGGTTAAGATACAATTTCTTACTAGTATTGACTGTTTGCAAATCTCCGGTAGTCGTTGTTCTATGTTGAAGTGAACCAGTTGGACTATGTAATTGATTAGAATACAAAATAAACTGTTCGTTTTTGTTTTTTTTTTTTCTTTGTTAATTATTTGTTCTATTTTGAAAAATGAAAACAACACTTTATAAATTTCATAATATACGCTTGGTTTTTGTTTTATACTTCAATTTTTGATATAAACTACGTATATATTAGAGAAGGGCATTTCTTTAATGATTTTAGACGAAATGAAGACAAACTTAATCCTTCTTTTCTAATGATCTGCAAAAGGATGTGTTCTTTCTGTGCAACGTCACCAGACATGGTCGACTTTTTCGTGACATCGCAATAGAAAATTCAGAAGAAAGCAAGAAAATTTGACGTCAGAATTCAATTTTGACCAATGAAGAACTAAGATGATTAAACGAACCACACGTTGATCTAGTAAAAATAATCAACCGGTCAGGAAAAGAATAAATCAGCTAAGAATTAGAGAAATGTAAATCGCAAGGAAATTTATTTTTTTGATTCAAAAAAATAATTACACCTTTCAATTAATCGCCGTTAAAAGTGGATCCTAACACTCATAGTCTTTTATTACGTCTATAAAAGTGCACCAGATGTTTTTTTTTTATTCAATCGAAGTTATTTCATAAAAACACAAATGTTTCTAAACACTTTAACATTACAAAAAGACACCATTATACTATATTTCACACAGAACATGCAGAACGTAACGAAAATTAGAGTGCAATATTTATCAATTATGGACTTTTGAGGAGGTCAATACGTTATATATGGACCTGTTCAGATTATATTGACCGAGGACGAAGTCCGAGTGTCAATATAATCTAACAGGTCCATATATAACGTATTGACTGAGTGAAAGTCCTTAATTTATATATTACATATGTAAATAATATATTAGGAAAATGGCGTTCAATGTTCTTTCTGTGTATTTTTAAATTGTATTTTGCAAGAATTTTAACATGTTATTGAAAATATCAATATTCTTTGAACAACTTCATAGCTTGTTGTGTTAGCTTTCTTGTATTCTTAGCGTCTGCGTTTAACATAAAAATTCTTGTGATAAACTTGCAAATTTTCTTTTCATCTGCTGCGGCGCTTCCTCCATGGTTGTTATGTGTGACGTCATGACGTCATTAATCTAAATTTAGCAAGATTTTTCATATTGACCGTCAATATACATATAAATAGAAACATAGCGTCAATATACTTAAAAATAGAAACAAGGCTTCGGATACATAAAATAACCTTTCAAACACGTGATCGTAATATCCAATGAAAACAGGAGAATGCTACACCATATGTAATATTCTATCATATTGAAATTGCATTAACACGTTTAGCTTCCAATTACTGACATCATAAGTGACAAAAATATATGTTAAATTTCGCTTTTCAATAAAAGGGTTATTGCATGCATAGTGGTGAATATCTTGCACTCGTAATAAAAACCAGGACAAATCAGTTATGTGTGGTATTAGCACTTTATTATTCTTTATACCCTTACATCTAATCACAGGGCTTCAAAGTTCTTCACCTGCCTTGAGTACACAAAAGGACAAACCTAAAGCCGGGAAAATCTAATATTACTTTTTTTCCCTATAAATATGTAGACCCGATATTGTTTTGATTTTGACTTTACACTACTTTCTGAGATCATACATTTAAATTTTATTCAATTTCAATTAAAATGTGTATCCAATGAATGTGAAATATACAGTTATATTTCATGTTATATTTATATCCTGTTTTCTTTTTACCGTTTGTCGTATGCGACTACTCACTTGATATAAGTAATAACACGGATGACACCAGTTGCATAGGAACTACTTTCGTTTTCGTTTCGAACACCTGAGTCCATCCCCGTTTTTGTTGGGGTTAATGTTGCTCAGTCTACAGTTTTCCGTGTAGTGTTTTGTTTATGTTGTTTGTCTTTTCGCTTTTTTTTTCCTTTTAATTAATGGTGTTGTCTGTTTTATTGGACTTATACATTTTTATTGCCTCTTGTAATCTTCTATCTCTTTTTTTGTCGAATGTTATCAGTTTTAGAATCGTTTATTTGTAGACCTAATTTGCACTAGCTCTGAGTATTCTTGGTTTGATTCCCAGATCGCCTGTATGAATGAAGATAAAGTTCTTTCATCAACCAAAGGAACACATGCTTGTACGACAGAAGGTTATTGGAATGGGTATCATTCAGCAGAGGTTATCACATGGGAAAATTGTGAGTGTCAATAAATTTTAGTCATGCCATCAAATTGATCGTCACCATTAAAATATGTTTAAACTCTTAATTGACTTTATTGACGTAAATATTATTTATAACTACATGTACCATGGAATGCTCATCTATACTATTAAACGAGAAGACCTCATTTTGTGTGTCGCTTCTCTTCCTTCCACAATAAATTAATCATCATGCCTCTGTGTCCTATAGGTACCATGCATAGTCGCATTTGTCATCCTCGCTTATGATTATTCAGTTTGGGTTATTTTGGGAGGAAAACGAAAATAAAGGCGTCCGGATATTGTTTCCGTCATCGGACGGACTTTTAAGTCATAGAAAAGACTTCCGTTTAGGACTGTTTAAAATTACACATAATTTTCATAAGTACTTGGGGACAGGACAATTATTTTCGCGTTTTCTGTAAACTATGATTATACATAAAATTGAGAATGGAAATGGGGAATAATTATGTCAAAGAGACAACAACCCGACCAAAGAGCAGACAACAGCCGAAGGCTATAAATAAAGTGTATTTGCTATTTACTATCAATTCCAAGTTTACTCTCACGGCGGTCACTGATACATTTTATAGAGAGTCTCTATATAATATATCAGTGACCGCCGTGATAGCCTCTTAGTCTATATAATATATCAGTGACCGCCGTGGATAGCCTCTTAGTCTATATAATATATCAGTGACCGCCGTGGATAGTAAACTTGAAATTGATAGTAAATAGCAAATACACTTTATTTAAAGTATATGTATGTTCATGGTATACAGAAAACAGAAAACAGAAAATAACGGACTTTGGAAAAAGGGGAGGGCTAAAACAATTGTCCTGTCCCCAAGTACCGATAACTTTTGATACCTTTCCTGAAATTCTCGAGTCATAAATCTTTACAAAAATCATCCTACAACAGTTTACATACTTTCAATTACGCTCTAATGCCCGCGATTTCGCGGGTGTGTTCTAGTAAAATTTTATTGAAGAACAATGTGTGAGTTTTCAAAGAATTATTTTGTCTGCATTATATTAAAACGCAAGCCCTCACCAGATGACATTTATGAGTGTGAAACTTTATTCAGTTGACACGACATTTAGCAAAGATATGCAGGCCTGCATACAACAATGAAATTATTGATACTTGATGAAAGCATTTCATATCATTATTTGCTTTTGAACTGAGTGGATGGAGGAAAGTAAAAAGACTGTTTGAATTAAGTTTATTTGTTTCATTTTCGCACAGACATCTCATTTCAAACACAATCTTATTACAACAAAATATTAAATGAGTTTAACTATTTTTACAAAATAAAAAAAAAAAAAAAACAAAAACAAAAAAAATCTGTCGTCACAGCAGAAACTATCTATAATTGTTATATTGGTTTGTCATATCACCGAAATAATGTTACATGATTTATTTTTTTAACTTTTAGATGTGAACTCGTCGGTCTTTATACCAAATCAATAAATCTAATATCCTTACACTTACTACTTTGATAATTCAAAAAAATTTTTTTTTTTAACCTGGGAAGGCTTGTCATTAATGAAACTTATAATACTATTTATGTTAGAACTAACATACTCACCCATTCTCGTCCAAGGGAAAATCAGTATTTTCCCTTCTATTTTTTATAGTACATGGCCTTCCATGCACTATTGGATGAAGTTTTGTCATTATCAAAAACTATAAAATTTTTAAAAAGCTGATTTATATAACATTGTGTGATTTTTAAAACGAAGGAAGTTTAGATATATAAGTATTTACTTGTACCTGAAGCAGAAGAAATCTCAATTTTGAATAATTTATCCTTTGTTGTTATCACAAAGCTATCTCATAGCTATTTCATTCTATATGACCATGGAATATGATTTACATTCCTATTACTATCCATGTTAACACTTAAAGTGGAGTTCATATTAAGGTTTGATTTTTTCAAATGGGAGAGGCTAAATTTGTTATGTCACTCGAAGGTGTGAATATGTTCTAAATTGGTCAGACAATACCTGGTCATGTTTTATGAACACTTAATATCCTCGGCTATGCCTCGGGCTTCAAATATTTTTAAAACATGACCAAGTATGATCTAATCTATACTAAGCTGAACTGATGTTTATTTACTGTTTCCAGGTATTTACTCAACTCGGTTGAGTTTGCGAGGACTCAAGTAGTTACCTTTGATAAGATAAATATCACTAATTACATTATTTGACCAGCAATAATATAAATTGACATTTGAAAACAAAGTTTCTTAAAAATATCAAACCTAAGTCATTTTAGATTTAAACAGTTTTTCTGGAAAGACATTCCTTATGTAAAATATTTTATGAAGATCCCCGAGTCTTTTAATTGCTAGTTTTAGCTTTTTATCGGGGTAGTAAAACATATCGATGCAGATATCTATAATTCTGATATTTTACAAGCAACCAGGCCCAAAATACGTTTGAAAAAATAACATTTTATTAGATAAACTAATCCACCTAAATATCCTTTCCACGAATGACTAATGACTAATGAATTTATACTTTTAATAAATATATAATAATGACAACAGTGTTAATTATTATAATAACAAATGAAACAGAGAAAAAAAATATGTCATAAGACCATGAACATGATTAAGAAAATAAAAGAAAGAAACCCTTTTTTTATGTAAAATTGTGAAACGATAGCTCTCATATACATATACAGTAATAGAAATCATTAACTTCAAAATAAAAGGAAGGCCATAAGGCACTGATAAAAATAAGCCATGTAAACCAAAAGAGATATTCAATCATGTTGCCATATGACAATCAGAAAAACACCATGATTATAGACAACAGAGAGTTGATTAGATATTAAACGATAGCACATCATTTTCAATGGGCAATAAGATAAACAGTACCAATTTTACTTTATCAGATAAGCATTCGATGATTAATGTCTCTTCAGTGATTTTCGAGGCCAACACATTTAAAAATCGAAAGCCAAATGCAAAGTGCCCAAAAAACCAAACAAAATTAAAAGTAAAAAAAAAAAAAAACACAAAAAACTAAAAGTAAAAATAACACAAAAATAACATTAGGAAAACCTAAGCTTAATCACGAAAACAGAGCCATGCATGCGAGAGACCCTAATTTTAAAACATATCAAGAGATGGAGATAATTTCATTTTACTAATTGAATCTCAAATTGTTAAGACAACTGAAAACGATCAGTTACCATACTTTCTTATTTAGTTTAACAGTGTAAAAAATCCTCTGCATATGTATGCATTTTTTGTATGTCTTCAACAAATTCGATAGTCTGTGATAGTCTTGTCATTGCTCAAAATCTTGCTTACGGCGCTGCAGTATAAAAAGTACAACCACATATATTATGGTATGGTTTCATATGTGTAGGTTAAGTACTTGACTTCAGTAATTGCGGTCACAATTATAAATACTATTATCATATACTTCAGTTAATGAACAGTCCAATCCAGAACTCTGTCTAAGAGTAGAGGTGTGGGGAACTCTATATAAACTAAAAGCTGGCAATTGTAGTGACAAACTGCAACCTATATGTGGTAAGATTAATTCGGTAACCTTATGAGATAAAGAATGTGCACACAATTAACGACTTTTTATATTCGAGCTTCACTGGTGTGTCTTTTGTAGACGAACGCACGTATGGCGTACTAAATTTTAAGCCTGATATCTATGAAGAGGTTATTATTGACTTTTTAAAAAAAATTTCCGACAAAAAATGTGTCTCCTCTTCATAACATGCGAAAGAAAACTATTTACAAGTGTGAAGAGTCAAAGATTTACATGTACTACCTCCTTACCATATCAGGAAATCTCAACAACGCGTTTGTTTCATCTCATTTCAACATTAATTACTAGTGGGACAAATGGCCTTACAGTGTCTGATAGTAGAAATAAAATTACTATATATAACAGTACATATTTCTCATAATATACATGTAAAAAAAATCGTTGAAAGAAGGATAGGGCGTAAATGATTGCGACCTTACACGGTAGGTATAGTGTCCAGCGGAGATCGTGTTTTTTCGAGTGAATCAGTCAACTTTTTTCGAGTGATATTACATGCGATCAGATCAATTTACTCCTATTTGCGCGTATATAATAGTTTTATTCATGACTGTTCATCTTATTCAGAATGCTAAACATGTTTTCCGTAATCGACGTATTAAACATCGTATAAATTATACACTTGCTGATCTGTTATCTATAATAAAAATAATGGCAGACATCAAGTATTATGCAAACTGGGTCAGATACCAATAAGTAAATTATATGCTATTTTTCTGGAGTGTGATACAATTTCTTTTTTAGCCCAATGTATGAATACACTCGTATTATTACAGCCTTTTGTCATCACAGGCTATTTCCTAATATCGATAAACCTGAAAATCATAAACGGCATTTTCTTAAATTAAAATATATAAATAGAGGTATTGATTTTATTAACTTATCTAGTATATTCAATGACTCTACCATCCAAAGCCAAATACCTCCATATTTTGATAATATAGAACCACTTATTATTTCGTATTCTTATAAAAACCCAGCAGAAGTTTGACTTTTAATTATACGTCAGTTACATCAGACGTCAATATAGTAAATAATGTTCCTTCCACTTGAGATTGTGAAACATCTAGTTTTAGATATGTTCCCTATGGTCATGTCCTTACAGGAAGCCTCAACATCGTCGAAGACCGTGAGGTCATAACTTTTCTTAAGAAAGGACCGAAATATCGTCCTCCATCTAAAATAGATTGGAAACAGTGTCGTCAGGTCATTAAAGACGCTCTGTCTGTCTACTGTAAAATTGGTGTAAACGTGAAAAATCTGATAAAAATCTCTAGACAGTTATTTGAATAAAATTATGAATACTGTTAATATTCGTATATCTCATTTTGAAAACAATTCTGAAATTAGTAATAGGGTCCATGATATTCCCATTTCCAGAATAAAAATAAACTCAAGTACTCGCATAGCGGTTTGTGTTCGTACCGGCAGACAAAGCAGCAAATAATGTAGTGGTGGTGTGACGCATATACTACACGGAAGTTCTCCAAAACGGAATTACAAATTCATCTACATTCAGGTCCGTACGCTCCGCAGAGAGTCAAATTGTAAACAAGCATATCACTGCCACTACCCAGCTTAAAGCCTCTTCCGAACATTTGAAAGTCCCTACTATGTACTGGTTACCTAAATTGCACAAAAACCATTTAAATTCCGTTTCATCTCCGCATCTAGTAAGTGTTCTACTACCAATCTATCAGTTCTTCTAACTACCTCCTTACTACTATCAAAGAACTTGTTATTAACTTTTGTAATAAAGCTTATGAAAATAATGGTATTAATTATTTTTGGAGTGTTAAAATTCTTTAGAGGTTTTAGATAAAATACATGCTTTTGATGGTCCTTTTAATTCTGTTGACAGTTATGATTTTTCTACTCTCTGCACTACACTTCCTCATAATCTTATCAAGAAAAAGTTTTCATATTTGATTAAATGGTCTTTTGAAAAATCTCATTGCAAATTTATTTGCTGTAACTCGTTTTAAGCCTTTTTCTGTAACGAAATAGGAAAGTATGCTAGATACACTTACTGGAAATGTGAAGATATGATTGAAGCTTTAAATTTTCTCCTGGACAACATATATGTACGTTTCGGCGATAAAGTGTATCGACAAGTAGTAGGTATTCCTATGGGCACTAACTGCGCCCTTTAATAGCAGATTTATTCCTGTATTGCTATGAATCTCAGTTTATGACCAAACTCAGTAAAGACACGTCATTGTTACATTTGGTTGATACATTCAACAATACCTTCCGTTATCTAGATGATATTTTTCGTTAAATAATCCAGAGTTCTCTAAATATATTACCGAAATTTACCCAATAGAACTTACTTTAACTAAATCTAACATAAACAGCAGTAGTTGTCCTTTTCTGGACTTGGACATTTCAATCTCTAAAGGAAAACTCCATACGAAAATTTACGACAAAAGAGACGATTTTCATTCCCTATTGTTAATTTTCCTTTTTAGACGGCGATGTTCCTTTGGCTCCATCATACGGTGTGTATATATCCCAACTCGTTCGTTATGCCCGTGTGTGTAGTGATGTCATAGATTTTAACGAACGTAATCAATGCATCACTGGTAAATTATTAAGTCAGGGATTTCGTTACCATAAATTACGTAAAACTTTTGCTAAGTTCTTTCATAGATACAAAGATTTGATTAGTAAATTTGGCTGTACCTGTAGAAAACTGATTAAAACGGTATTTCACATCCTAAATTTTACGGTAATATTGTACTTAAAGCGCGGAAATCACTATGTGATCCGTGTAAACTCATCGAACCTTTAAATAAACTTATTAGTTCAGGTTATCTTACCAATGTTGTAATTAGATCTTTGAATATAGTTTACATTGGCACTAATATCGATTTTGTCATCAGCAAATTAAAACATAACTAAATTTGTATTCTTTTCAAACGGGATGTTTAAAGACACACCCACGTTCATTTTGATCTGAAAAAGAGGTTAAACTCCTAACTATCCTACTGTCTGTCGATACATTTATTTTTGGCATTGCACAAGTCATGTCTTCTTTGACTGTCCATGACGTTAAAATACTAAATCCCTGGGATGTGTTTTAGTTGATTTTAGTCTCTGATGCATGATTTTTATTATTAATTGTTTTGGCTTTTAACTAGCTGTCAGTAACTACGAGTACTCTCAAATCGTACTTTCTTGTTTATTTGACCTGTTGATACTATTGTAATGCTTTTTGTTATTTAATGTTATTCGGGTTTATATCTGGTCTATATACCAGCTTTGATAAATGTTTGGTACTAATATAAATTTCCACTTCGTACTATGAACATCAAAATTATTTATTTTGTAAAAATATTTCCTTTCTCTATTTTAACTGTACACGTATTTCTTACAACAAAACTATTTTCATTTACTTGTGTTTAAAGTTATTGCAAATGGCTGATATTTTTGTTCGAGCATATTGTTTTTCTTAAATTGTTTAACATTTCATACCGATATAACATGTTACTTTTATTATTCTTCCCTTAGTTTATTTATTTTGTATTTGCATTGTATCATAGGTCAAATTTATTTGTTCAGTGTATGTTCAATGGTGTTAATATGTCCTTTGATTGAGTTAAGCTATTTCAGTTGATATTTTATAGTGTGTCTTTCTATGTTGTGATGTTACACTATTGTTTCAGAAAAAGGGTGAAGGTTTGGTACCATTAAAACGTTTAAATATGCTGCATTTGTTTGCACCTGTCCTAAGTCAGGAATCTGATGTTCAGTAGTTGTCGTTTGTTGATGTGGTTCATAAGTGTTTCTCGTTTCTCGTTTTTTATATAGATTAGACCGTTGGTTTTCCCGTTTGAATGGTTTTACACTAGTAATTTTGGGGCCCTTTATAGCTTACTGTTCGGTGTGAGCCAATGCTCCATGTTGAAGACCGTACTTTGACCTATAATGGTTTACTTTTATAAATTTTGACTTGGATGGAGAGTTGTCTCATTGGCACTCAAACTACATCTTCTTATATCTATTTGAGCACAAACGACGCACAATTTCCTTGTAGTTCACTAAAAATTCAGTGTTTTACATTGTCCGTGTTTTTTCGAGAACAACATTTAAAACGTCCGGGTTTTAAACAAAGGGTCCAGGTTTTTCAGAGAAAATGTGAAATAGAAAGAAGGCATTCTTGGGCTTAAAAACTAACTTTTTCTAGTTTGTAACTGTAATTTAGTGAAGGGCAATACTACATGTATATATATATTCCTAATAAGTAACAAAACATATTACTATGTTGATCAAATTTAACCCTTTTCAATTTAATGATAATTTTCTGTTCTGAAAACATTTAACCATAACCTTGCAGTACTTAGATATATTAGAAATTTCTGGATTATTTGTAATTCTGTCTTTAGAATCGAGAACAGAGGACTCATAATCTTGATATTTTTTTACATTAAATGATAGTTTATGATTTATATATATTACAGTGGCGAAACCTGGAGTTTTAAAAATAGGGTTAAGAAAACAAATGGACATACGTTATAAATTCAGTAAAATGCAATATACCACAAATATTGTACTAAGAGAGGCCTGGGACCAGCCAAGAGCCCCCTCCCCCAATCCACCCCCCAAAAAAATCACTTAATCCGCCCCTGTACTATTTCCGATTGAATAAATTCGCCCCCACCCCCATTGAATAAATTTTGAATTGAATGGAATATATAATAAACAATGAAATAAATAATCTATACGCTTTAATATGATCCTTTTTGAAATAATAATAAGACAAATTTGTATACAATAACGTAAAACTCGTGTATTTAATTCATGTCTTTCAGAGTTGCGTAGACATACATTGGTAATTGTTATGTCTAGATAGAGATCCGTATTTTTCATTTTTAAAAGCACTGCTAACTGATTGAAAGAAAACTATCATGGTGTTTTATTGCTGAGTTACCAAGTATATCAACATACGATTGGTCGTACTGCTCATCACAGTGGTAGCATTTGAAAATTGTTCTTGTTTTCCATTCATAGAACGATAAAACAAACTATCATCAAGAAAAATAATAAATGAAACATTTAGGATGTATTTTCTGTTTAAAAATACAGAGACCCGCATATCACATCCAATGTACGTTCTTCTCAATCCAACATTGTACGGCTTGATACTTTAGTCTTGGAAAACATGATTTATTTATTAGTTGTAACTGGCTTTGAACTACCTTTCAGTAACCGCGAGTACTCTTATATCGATACTTTGTATCTATTGTTTTTATGTTAGTTGGTTTCTTTGTGCTTCGTACCGATCTATTGAGTACAGCCATTTGTAACTGATTTTTACAATTAGTTCGTTTGTGCTTCGTACCGATCTATTGAGTAAAGCCATTTGTAACTGAATTTTACAGTTTGTTTTTATTTTGTGCTGTAACACCACTGTCCAAAGGGTTAAGGGCTTATACACATGTTAAACCCCGTAACAATCTTTAAATGCCTGTTCCAAGTCAAGCGCCTGTAATTCACTGGTTGTTGTTGGTTCACAGTAACTTATATCTACTTTTATCTTCGTCATTTGAACTCTTGTGGATAGTTGTCTCATTGGCATTCATATCACATCTCCTTTTCATTATATATATGTCTGTGCTCAAATTAATATTGTTTACAACACGAATATTTACTGTATGATATCTATATTTGGTTTAATCGACATCGATATACGTATGTTTGGATCGGTACAACATGTGTACCTGGGCGTTGACTTGTTGGATAGTTCCACCATATTTAGATGGGCTTGAAGATGTTTGATCTATCCAAATATAACAATGCCGGTGTCCATGCAATTTATAAGATGTGGCAAACAATAATATATACAAATATACGATGCTTTTTACAATTGTACGTGTTACGTACTACAGTAAAATGCATTGGTTTCGTGCTTTGAAAAGAACTTTCCTTGAACCTTTTCATTGTTTTTTAAAACGTAATCGCACTGACATATAAAATTTTAAGCCATTGTAATTTTGTTTGATCACTCGATCAAAACCTGGACCGCACTCAAAAACCCGGACTTGCTCTCGAAAAAACACGGACATATAAAAATGAATTTATACTAAAAATGTCCTTCTCAATCAAATAACAAGAATTTTTGTAAAGTGTCTGTATATCTAAGGATATATAGATTCCAAATATACATTTCCTTTGACATTTGCATTGGTACTTTTATAAAAACAGCTTTATTTTATATTTTGGAATTAAAGCATTGTAAAGCTAAATTTAACTTTTAAAACACAAAATAATGTATGGGTGATGATTTCTTTTCATCATCAATACTAACTTATCTTGTATGATCTTGTATATTAAGTTTAAGCATCTATTTCAGGTCTTACAAAAAAAAGAAGTCAGTTGGTTTACATTTTTGATCATATTCACTCGAAAAAACGTGGTCACACTAGAAAAATTCGATCTAATCACTCGAAAAAACACGATCCCAGCCGGACACTATACCTACTGTGCTTAGCCTAAATTCTGTCATAATTAGTTATATTGTATGTTTTTACAAATATAAATGTACCTGTCTGAATGTTTCTTAATAAATCCATCTAAGAAGACATCATGGAATCGAATAAGAAGATGATTGTAACATGTAATTTAGTAAAACACAGGCCTTATATGCAATATAGTATATGACAAGTTCTTGTTGGTTAGAAATTCATTTGTACTCTATAACTTTTTCATCTAAGAAGCATATGGTAAATGCATTAACTAAAGTGTGTGTATGAAAAAAGTCTCAATTTTCATTAAATGTTTTCGTTGGTTTGTGTTGTTTTCGAATTTTAAGATCTAATTATAACAAAGACAAATAACTAATTATTGTGGAAGATTAGAAACTGCTTTCCTTTCCATAGTTCCTGAACACGCTTCTCTCAATTAACAATATTATATTGAAATTGAAAGGAAGAGCAACATATTGAAAATTGTTCATATAGCCATATTACATATCGTCATTATCCTAAAATGCATTCTTAATATTACATTTTTTAGTGCTCAAAGACGAAGCTAGCAATACAAGTAAGTATTGAACTAACCCAGGCACTATTGTTTTTTTTTATCAACAAATAATTTAAATTGTGACATAAAATTGCGCAATCGATTTACGTCTGTAAATACAAATAAAATATATATAAGGAAAAATGTTGAATCAATTACAATTTTTGTTCGCTCACTTATTATTAACAAAAGTAGCGTCTGTCTTTATTCGTGTTAAATGATCATATTTATTTTGTGATTTTAGTATATTGCATATTCGTTCTATAAAGTGCACAATGTTTAAATTTTGTATCAAAAACAATCATTTGTGCATTCCAGATGATATTTTATATGGATCTGTTGGTGGAATTCTAGGATTATTAGTTGTATTTGCAATTATCGTTATAGTGGCTATACTGCGACAGTAAGTATTAATTGATGAATGTCTGGCTGTAAAGTTAGCATAATATCATATTAAATAAGACGCTATTTTATCAATAGAATATTAAAATACATGTAAAGATGAAACTAAGCATGAATAGATGAGACTCATGTTAACAGAAAATTTTGTATAATTACATGTAACTAGTGAACAGAACACAGTTTTCATACGAGTTACAATTTTTCAATAAAAATTCATTTTGTAAACCTTTTTTTTTATCCATCTTTTGATTAAAAACCACACCAAGAGGGTCTGAAGAAAAAAAAGAAAAAAAGTATTTTAGTTAGAATGGTGATTAGCCACTTTATCTTATCGTGTATAATGTTCAACTGCCAACTTTGAAATGACAAATATATCAATTCTTTCAAACTCTGACAAGACAAAGCTTTTCTGTTAACACATTCACCGCATATATAATGTATTGTTGTTAATTATATGAACTAAATGTTGATTATTAAAATGAACAGCTGGCAACATATTGAATATCATAACATAAACGACATGAGGGGAAAGGAAGATGATAAGTGGCAACCAACAACAGAAGTCTTACAAAGGGGACCATGTAGCGTTTATTGTTGTGTTTCTTTACGTGTTGTTGCTTTTACCTTTAGTTGCCGATTGTTTATGACGTCTTTACGCTAAATCGGTTTGAGGTGTACTGTTAGATAACTTAGTCAGTTAGTCAGGGAGAACATGATTTATCTGTTAGTTGTGATTGGCTTTGGACTAGTTTTCAATAACTGCGAGTACCCATATTTCTGTGCTTCGTGTTTATTGTTTTCGTTAGTATTTTGTGTCGTACAAATTTTTTCAGTTTAGCCAATTGCATCTGATTTTAACAGTTTGCTCTTATGTTGTCCTGTTACACCACTGTCCAAGGTTAGGGTAGGGTTCGGCGATCACATACATGGTTACAATGTAACCCCACCACATTCTATATGTGCCTGTCCAAAGTCAGGAGCCTGTCGTTCAGCAGTTGTCATTGTTTCAAGTAAGTCATACTTGTTCATCGTAAAATGTTTTTTTATAGATTAGACTGTTGGTTTCTCTTTTGAATTGTTACACATTTGTCATAACCGATTTTACGGTATTGGGTTTTCTCTCATTTCTGAAGGCTGTACAGTTGCCTATAACTGCTTACATCCATTTCATTTCTACTCTGGTGGTTAGTGTCTCATTTGCTATCATACCAGATCTCCTTTCATTTTGTATTGTAATATGTGACGCAAGACGAAGATGAAGAGCATGGACGAAGAAGAACCTTTAGTTAGTATTTCACGTAATTCAACGTTATACAAACAGTATCGACGTTGTTTTTTCCGTCAATTTAAAATATAAGTTGCACATTCAGTGTCGTCTCTTTTCTAAAAACCTTTTGTAGAAAATGTTTTGTCTTAAAATGGCTAAACTGTATCATGTAAAAATAAGGAGATGAGGTATGATTGCCAATGAGACAACTATGCACCAAAGTTTAAATAAAGTGGATGTAAGCAGTTATAGGCAACCATACGGCCTTCAACAATGAGAAAAACCCTACCGTACAGTCGGCTATAAAAGGCCCCGACATGAAAGATATGAAACAATTCAACTGAGAAAACCAACAGTCTAATCTATAAAAAAAACCTTTTACGATGAACAAATATGAAAGACATGAACCAACGACAACCACTCACCTTCAGGCTCCTGACTTTGGACAGGCACATAAAGAATATGCCGAGATTAAACATGTTTGTGAGCGCTCAACCCTCCCCCTAACCTGGAACAGTGGTGTAACAGCACAACATAAAAACAAACTATAAAAATCAATTGAAAAAAGCTTAACTCATATGTATATATCAGTGTGTTATTATAACCAACAGGGAATTGTACATTAAGTGGTATTTAGTTTACGATGGGAAATCGTGTCTCCGTACTCTTCTAATAACATTAACAAAATAAATCTTTCAATTTTACATTTTCATGATTTGTATATTCTAATATTACCTTAGGTCACCCCATGTTTGTGTGGGGTTCATGTTATTGGTTTTCTATGTGGTATTTGTGAACTTGTTAATATTTTCGTCATGTTTCAATATATGCAATGGCATTGTCATTTTATCTCGGTTTATGAGAAACGGGTGCCACATGTGGAGCAGGATCTGCTTTACCCTTCCGGAGCACCTGAGATCACCCCCAGTTTTTGGTCGGGTTCGTGTTGCTCAGTCTTTAGTTTTCTATGTTGTGTTTTGTGTACTGTGGTTTGTCTGGTAGTCTTTTTTTTCAGCCATGGCGTTGTTTGTTTATTTTCGACTGATGAGTTTGAATGACCCTTTGGTGCCTCTCTTTTAAATGACCTTTTGGTATCGTCGTTTTTTTTTCTAAATGAGAAGCAAAAGAAACCAAGGGGACAATCAAACTATAAGGCGCAAATAAACGAAAAACGACAAAAAAATAAATAAATAAAATAAACAACAATAAACAAAACACATCCCAGAAAACTAAAGACTGAGCAACACGAACCAAACATGTTTTATAATAAGTTAACAATCAGATATTTTATTTTGTTTTCAGTAAATCAAAGATACCAAAGACTTCACAAAAACGACCTGGGTACTATTCAGAACCAACTGTGCCGACTACTTCTAAAGAAACACATTCATTAGTTAACATCACCGACGAGGGTGTTTATAACCACTTGGGTGATACGCACGAGAAATTTACCTCGAAGACTTCAAGCTCTGTGTATGACGTATTTGGTCATACGGATGTTGAATATGACGTCAGCATAACAAATGACAAGCGTCAGGAAAACATTGGGGATCTCTATGACTCCTCGCGTGCTGTCGATGTGTATGATACAGCACACGACCAAGAGATTAAAAAACGGCCCGAATCAGACACATATAACATAGTTAGCACACGGTGATTTGAATGAATAATTATTAAATGAATTTTTAACAAGTCTTTAGAAATATTATTCATAATGGAGTGAAAGTGACGATTTATCTTAAATGACAGCGATCAGATGCATATATACGATGACATATGTGAATGTGGTAATTATTCTACTAGCTTGCTTTGAATAAGAAAAATATCGCATCTGGTACATTCAGAGAAAAAAAGTGTTTTAATAATTAAACTATAATCATTTTAATATTAGTAACAAGTATAAACTTATTGAGATACCAAGACAATTTTGTTAAAGTTGTGAATATTGCCGTTTTAATAAAAATTGGCTTTTAACAAATTTTATCATTGTTTGTTTATGTTTCCTTATTTTGATGACTTTCAGTTTCACAATCGTGCATGTTTATATTCTTACGTTATCGTTCAATGACGTCATTTACACCGATTGACCTCCGGTAGCTCATTCATAATAAAACATGTGATGTGGGAGTATTATCGGAACAGGTCAAACAAATCATGACGTTGCCAATCAGCTAACTTACAATATATTTATATTTTACCATGGGTGTGTACTCAACGCGTTTGAAGAACGTCAAATTAGAAATGGGAATATACCATGCAATATATGAATTTGGTATTTGCTTTAACAGCTTTTTGTTAAAAGAAACCGATTTTGTATGATGTGTTTTCAGAGACATTATGTGTTGAAAGATGAGAAAAGCAACATTTTTGTTTTAAAATCAAATATATAAACGTATTGCTTTAGAAGGAAATACCAAGAGGTATTTGTTGAAGTTACCACTTTGCCGGCCTGTTGAAATCCAGTTTTGAATTTTAATGAATTTTAAGGGTTGTCAGCTCAATGTTTGTATAATTTTAGTTATAAACATACAATCACATATGGGCTAATTGAACAATTCAGTTTAAAGTTTTTTACAACTTTTTATTATACAGATGATGGTGATATAAATGAATTTCTCATTGAGATTCATTTTGATAATCTCACGTGTGAAATAACTCGTTTATTTTCACTCTCAAGACTTCCCCTGCTTTTACCGGACCCTCTTTTGAGACTTCAAACTGAAGATATGCGCCTTTGTCTTACTTAAAACTAATATATCATGTTTTTGATTTGATATCAATAACAAATCTTTTTTCCCATAAGTTAAAAAAACAGAGGCCAAAGATGGGTATATTGGAACAGTAGTTAAACATTGATAATTGGAGATCTTTACTCACGCACTCGTCTAGTGAAAACCCTAATTATATAGAAAATTGCTCATCAAATATCAACGATTTTAATTGCTTTGATTTATTATCCTTGAAACCACAAAGAAAGATTGCACAAAAAAAAAACAAAATATATAAAAAATAAAAAATAAATACATTAGAATATATGACAAACAAAACTAAAAATAATTGATGAAGATAAAGTCATTCATAAGTATGGCATATCATTCTTATGTTTATGAGCATTATTTAGTACTATTGATGCTATAGAAGTTCAAGAGAATCTCCTGTACTAAGTAAAATATTTTAAGTCGTGTTAGGATTGATTTAATTCTGACATACATGTATCTTATCACTATTGATATATCAATAGAACATGGTTATAAGTGGTAAACATTTATTAATTGGACGGAAAACTCGGAAAAAGCAATTGCTTGATAATGATTTATGTAATTATAATATATGAAATAAACTGCACAATTTAAAATTTCAAAATATCAGTTAAACTTAAATGTGTGTTGATGAGGCGTAACAAAAGATAACAGATATTTTACATCCATGCCAGATATAGCTCATAAAATAAATATAAGAACTATAAATAACAGATGTTTTTAAATGAAAATATGACAAGTGTAGATAACATCATACATGCATGAATATCATGAGCAATACATTATAATTCAATGGAACAGAAATATTTTGAATTGTATAAACTCCTTTAAAAATGGTAAACAAAAGAACTTAGAACTGTGAGTAATACTATACTAAAAATGTTATCTCAGCCCCAAAATTTGATTTATTGTCCTTTAAAAAGTAATGTCATGATTTTATTCCTTGATGCACATCCTCATATAATATTCCCCAACTGAGTGAAGTTTCATCAATAACCTTCTAGGCATTTACAAGGATTTGCATTTGCATGTATATATACAAGGCACATGAACACATTGACGGATAGACAGATGGACGAAAAGGGTGATATTTATATACGTCTCCCCCAACAACTTTTTTCGCTAGAAGATATATATCTATGAAATATTTACACAATGCTCATTATGTAACTATCGAAAAAAAAAATCAATAATACAATAAATTAGATTCATCAAGGAAACAGAGTAATCCGATGACGTGGTCTGTTTTCTTATCATTACTTGTATACCTGAAAACCCATGAATATAACAATACGCGGCGTAGTCTTTAACAAGAGTAACGCGGTTGGCGCTAGTTAACAAAGAACTGCAGATCCTTCCTGAGCACGTGAGTTCACCCGTAGGTCTGACTAGAAACTTCATTATATGCATGGCAATTTAGAATTGGAAAATGGGGAAAGATCTTTAAACAACTTGATATTGGATGGTTCACAACTTTATAATGTTTGCAAATATTGTGTGAATTTCGAAAGATTTGGGTTAAACTAAAAAAATATTACCGTCTTTTTTCATGCTGAACATTTATTAATATCGTGGGTTCGAAGCAATATAACAAATTCCGTAAACACTTCTACATTAACAGGAACACACCTGCAATATATGTGCAATATTCTGTGAATGTTCTAGGACCTGGATTGTAAGCAATATTTAGCAGGAGTTGATCACACTGATTGGTACATGTAAAGTTTTAGGGATCTGGATAGTTAAATGTATGAGGCGTTGATTACACATATTTAAACTGATACCAACGTTTTATAAATTTTGCTAATGATTTAGTTCAGAAGTCTAGAAATATAGCAAAATTCCTCAAATGATTCTACAATAAGTGGAGCACAACTTCAACATCTGTGCCATCTTTTTTTGTGGTTCTGGGATAATTGTTTAAACTGATTGTACCAAACTGGTACCATCTGTTTCAAGTTTTGCTGAAAAATGATAAAAAAAATATCGAACAATTCCTTAATCATTATTAATAGCAGATACATAAATTCAATATATGTACAACCTTTGAAGTTTCAGGAACCTTGGTTGCCAACTGAATGAGGAGTTGATTACACAAAACTAGTAACATCTTTTTGTAAATTTTGCTGAAAAGAGATTATATTCCAAAGGCTAGAAAAGCAGAAAAAAATATTCCTGAAACAATTTCATTGTAGGTTGTGCACAACTTGAATCGGTGTGCAATCTTCATTGAGGTTTCATGAATCTTGGTTGAAAACTGACGGAGGAGTTGATAACACACAAATGGTACACTCTTTTCTCCTGTTCACCCACCAGATCATACATCAGCCTACCCGCCCGATATCGCCATATGATAACCGGTTTTTAACTTAACATATGGTAAAAATATCTACATTGTATATTTTAAATGGAATGAAATCGGTTAATCCTCCAAAGCCGTCTATGGTTACTAGCCTCAATGAATCCCCTTTTTCATAATTTTGCCTATGTACATGTATGTCATTGACATTAATACTTTACATAATTACAAACAAGTACATATCGGGAAATGTGTTGTTGATATACACATTAGACATTCTGTGCATTCTTTTTGCTGTTTTTCTGAGAATTCATATTTCAACGCTAAAATATATAAAGAAAATGAAAATGTTGGCATTCGGCAAATAACCTTAACGAAGTATGAAAATAAAAAAATCACAAGGTCTATATGATGAATTAATAACTCACAAAATACTTTATTTTGATATTTTATAACGAACGAATTAATATTTTCTTTTTAAATATAGTTGTGCAATTTAAAACAGATACATTGTGAAACAAACATATTGTATCGGTTAACCAGTTCGATGTCAGTCGTTTTTCCTCATAGCGCTGTAGGATCAGTTTTTGTGTCAAAAGTACATCCATGTTACGTGTGAACTCGAACGAGCGTAATGTGTTAATATATATATTATATATATATATATTAACACATTACATATATATACGCCATACGATGGGACAGAGGGCATGTTTCTTTTGTAAAATGGGAAGTTGAACATAAGAAAGTTTAAATCATCAATTTTGTCAAAGATTCTAGTTTGAAGTCGTCTATCTGTGTCAATATCAAGGAAAATATCGGGATATGAAGCACACCTGCTAGTTTCGGTAGTATACTTAAATATCAAATGAACGAGGATATATAAGATGCAAGCATTCACTGAAATTTTGGGTATTGAGTTACAGGACATTATCAACTTATACGAAATTTAAATTAAGTAACTTTTGAAGATGCATTTTCTTTTTGTCTTTGAGAAGTTTATGCATGGATTCTTCTTCATATAAGTACAAAAATACAAATTGGCCTGTAGTGGTACACAATAACTATACATTTCAACTGTCTGATGGAATATCAATCAGCCGAATTCACCAAAAGTGCTGTCGATCAAGCATTCTGAGTAGTTGAGATTTTTTCAAATTTTTAAGAATGTGTATCTGACTTACACCGTTGGTTGAATATACCCCGTCACCATATTTCTGAAGGCTATCTTTTACTGTTACCACATCTAGACGCACCTGCTATGTATAATAATAATAATAATCTTAATAAAGATTTTTGTGATGATTGTGAATCCTGTATACAGACGGAACATTTTTATCGTCCTATTTTTAAGTCAATACCAAAGACAAAAGGAAGATACCAGTCTGAGAGTTAAATTCAAACTCATGATTCGAATAAACTAATCATAGAAAAGAAGACATACGAACAACGCCAAGGCAAACAAACTAATCATAGAAACGAAAAAGCGGTTAAGGCTACTACAGTAACACTTTCAGTACTAAGTTACAGATGCGATGCAATGCCTTTTATTAAAAACTACATAAAGATTGGACATTGTTTTCAAAGCGTTTATCTTGAGTTGAATACACTTGTCGAGGTTTATTTCACAACGGTTGTGTTCTCAAGTTTTACTATGCCGAGTATTGATATGCTTTGCAGGATTTCAACATTCCAGCTATCTCTCTGTTGTGAAATTAGAGCTGAAAGTTTTGTATAGCACAATCGTCACACCAACCAACTTATAATAATTTAACATGCTAGGCATCTTTATCATGGTTATATCGGAATTGATTAAAATATCCGGTTGATATACAACCTTTGAACAAAAGGCATGGGCGTGAACAGTTTTTGTTGTTGTTGATAAAGCAAAGGAAACTCAAATATCTCTGAAAGAAGGAAGTTAAGTTTAGATTAAAAACAGAATAAAGGGGCAATCTATATTTGTCAATGTAAAAGAAAAATGTATTGTTTTTGTCTGATGCCGTCTGAGAGCGTCTTATACATATGAATCGAACGCAACCACAATTAGACTTGGCATGCCAGATAATATCTGAAACATCTGCTATTACTATCGATCGGAACGTAAGTAGTCCTCTAATCACAAGGACATAAAAAAAATCGAATTTGTCAACAGCAATGTAACCGTCATTGTCTCCGAAACCGGTAATTCTCTTTACAAACCTAGTTCAAATATAGGTATTAACAGTATGTCAACTATTGAATATAGATGTATATACAGGCAACAATTTCTAGGTAAATTTCACATGAATCGCAGGTGAAACTCACAACAAACCAGCTTTTACGTGAAACTCCCGTGAAAATTTGCACGTGAATTTCACGTTAATTGGTGTTCACATGAATTTCACGTGAATTTCACTAAATAAATGATATCTTTAATGATTTTAATTAAATCAGTTCACCTTAGCTTCACGTATAAGCTTGTTTGAGGTAAAATTCACGTGAATTTCACGTGAGATTTACGTGAATCTCAATTCACGTGAAACTCACGTGAGTGAAATTTCCCTGTGTATTCGTGTTTACTTTTTTATTCAAACAAAATACTTAAGTATAATATATGACATAAGGTATCTTATTTCCAGAGTAATGTGGTACAACTTAAGATTGTTTCACGGAAGTGGAATGTAAATTATTTTAGTGCACGTGCATATGAACTTCATTACATTATTTCTTAAACGAACATGTTCGAAAAATTCGTCATAATGCTTGTGCAAACACTGGTTATTGTTGTTCTGTACTCAGTTAAAACAAAATGTAAGTATTCAATATTTTTTCTCCGACACTTTACATGTTTCACGGTCAAAATCACACACTCATTCACATATATGATATGTTTATGTTTAAAAATTGCATCAATGATACCAGATTTATCATTTACCACGCCTGACGTTTGTTCCGTCTGTACAAGAATTTACTGTCGTACAAACACACTCAAAGTACTTAACTTGCCGATATGTAATCCTTTACATTGTTATATCGACGACATGTTATAGTTTTCTTCTTTCTCGATTTTTTTTAATTTTGACACCGTCAAAGCAATAAACATCTTTAAAAAAAGCTGATTTGGCATGTCTTATTCCCTTAAAAAAAACAAAAAAAAAAACACTTACAAACCATGCAGCTCAAACGTGCAGTACTATTTTTTAGTTTCTGTCGATCTGATATAGATGAATTGCAAGTTTAAGCTTATAAAAGTAATCACCTGACAATGATTGAAAATGACAAAAAAAAAAATAAATTAAATGTGCTAGTTCTTCTATACATCGTTTGATTAACTTTTTCACTTACAATCGTTTTGTCTGCTATAAGCCGTATACTTCATTTGTGCGTAAAATATCACACTTTGTTTCAAATATTTGCATATTGTTCAAGAATCACAAATTGGCGCTAATTTTTGTCAGTTGAACATGTTGAAGTACATATGTACCATAAAGCCTATTCAAAACAATTGCCAAGTTGTATACATACGCCAGACACAAAAGAGGCCCTTGAATCAACGAACAGTTGGAAGATCAAATCATTGAAGAGCGTTGGAAACACAAATATCTTAAAAGGAGTTCCTAAATCATTTAAGGCTAAAAATCGAAAGATACATGTAGGAATATTGTCAGGATTTAAAAGAAAACAATATGTTTTTTATTTGATGTTAATAATAACTGATAACGGGTCTTGCATTTTAATTGTATCAAACGCTTTAGTATTTGGTGTGGATGTCAGATCTTTGGTCGTCTGAGTAAAGTATGTTAGCTTCAATTTTTTTTTAATTTTCAATGTCCCACTATATCAGCACTATTGTGTTGACATGAATTATCATTGATATGGGCTTAATTATTAATTAACTGTCTACAAAACGTTGAATTTTTCGAAACTACGGATTTTTTACCCCAGGAATAGATTACCTTAGCTGTATTTGGCAAGACCTTTCTGAATTGTGGATCTTCAATGCTCTTCAACTTTTTGCTTTATTTGGCCTACATAACTTTTTTTGATTCGAGCGTCACTGATGAGTCTTTTGTACACGAAACGCTCGTCTGGTGTACACAATTTTTATCCTGGTATGTATGGTAAGTTCAATTAAGATAGTGGTGGGGATATTATGTTTTATTGTCTTTGTATCTATCTCTTCGTTTATCCAGTCGTCTATCCTCTATCATGATTTGGTTTAATGTAGTATACCCTGTAGTGGCCATGTAAAATTGGAACTTAGTAAACATGTTTGTAGATTGAACTTTTTAAATATGTATAAAAATTAGAAATCGGATCTAGATTTTAATTCAATATACATGGAATTTTGCATGACAATGCATGCGGGGTGTCGTGTGTCGGTGAGACATAGTATTGCTTCTAAATATGATATAATACGTTGCTTTTTTATACTATGCATACAAGCTGTTGCCCTGAGGGGTTTTAAAAATTGATAAAAATATGCAAATCTCGAGGCTTTTTTCCCTTCAATATTTTGGACGGCTTGTTACCTCTTCCATTATTTTTATTCAGTATTACGTTTCATTCCCAGAGTCATCCATGCGTGCCAAAAAAGCTAATATCTAAATGCGATTTTCTCAAATCAACATGGACATTTGTGACAAAACCTTTCAGAATTTTTAACTTCGTACTGTATCTGGCCTATTAACTTTTCATATCTACATTTTCATTAATTTTACAGCTTGATATATTATCTATTATTCTTAAATAAAATATTGTCATTTTGAATTTCAATAACATATTCTCGCATTTATCCATAAAAAACACTGTACCCAACATCTACTATTGATTAAATTGCCGTCTTGAAATATTCCTATAAATAAAGCTGAATATAATATGCTAGACTTACTATACATGTATGATTTTATATTTAATTGACATATACATTCAGGATATTGTGAACTACATTCTTCTGCATTTAATTTATAAATTGTAGCTTTAGCATTATCAAAGGGTGTTGCTGAATTTATGAATGCTAATACGTTGTGTTCTTCTGGCTATCAACTTGCAGATAAAGGTCTTTTTAACAGCTGCCAACCTCAAAATTGCCGAAAAAAAGATTTAAAGGGACTTGAAATTAACAACACAAAGGTTGAAGACACAACACAAATTTTATGGATTAACGCATACGTGGTACGGTCACAAGTTATGGAATATTACGGTAAATATAATTGCCAACACTGTAGTGAATCAATTACGGAACAGGCACTTTATATTTGTCTCACAATTCTAAAGAGAGAATACAAGTTCTATTATAACTCCGCGTTATTTCGATACATTCAGGAAAATATATTTGAAATAAATTGGCCCTTAAATAATTTTTTACAGGTCGAGCGTATTCGTTTAGCAGAATCAAATGTTACATACATTAACCTCATCAAAAACTCATCATATATAATTTGGTAGCCAGTCGCACGTTTCGTCTTAATCAGACACATCAATGGCGGACGAATAGAAATAGAAGACCAAATAAAATAAAAAAAAAAAAAATACAACTTTGAAGAGCATACAGAGTTGTGCCAAATACAGCTATGGCTATCTATGCCTGGGGTAGAAAAACATACTATTTTGTTTTACAGTCACGAAAAGATGTTTCACTCATCAAATTTAAGAAAATGTAAAGACGGCAAATTTCACCTCAGACTATCTTAACATAACATACGTCTTCTATGTTAATCTATCAAATGAGACAAATGGACTTCGCTTGTGGTCTGTTCATGAGAGGAAATCTGGGTGAACATCAATGAGACTGCAATTTTTTAATTTTCATATAACTTCGTCAGAGTTATAATATAAGCTTTCCCTCAGACAATAAGAACGACAGACTATAGCTATGGGATATTTTAGATTTTTGTTTTAAGAAATTCAGGAAAATAAAACTAACAAAACCGGCAGCAAAGGTTCTTTAAATTGTTCAGACAACTAGGCTATGATTGAGCAGATATCCGCTTAATTTACAATTGGTATCCATTCATCTATCAGTTATGACTGTGTTATTCAGTTATTTTTTATTTTTATTTATTTTACAAGTTAAACCCTATATATACATATGCAAATCTTTATGTTGATTTCCAATCCTTTTGTTATCAAATTAAACGTCGTTATTTCGTGTAGTTCAGCACCATTGTGTAATGAACGGAGATATGATTAGGCAAATGTCTTCGTAATTTATATTTTATTGAAAACCCTTTGTTACACCCTCCACACATATTACACTGCCAAGCGACGTTGCAAACCTAAATAAAATAAGCCAAAGTTAAGATGAAGGACTTCTTCTTAAAATACAATTATCAAAGATCGGCCCAAAATATATTTATGGCAAAATAGCAAAAGTCTTCATTCCGATTATCAGGTGGTAGCCAATATTTCCTAAAAATACACAGAAAATACAAATTTATTTTATATCTCTGGCGTGATTGTTTGGCATATATTTGTTGTCAAATTTTATTGGCAACTAAACGGAGCTTCGATTGAGCTAACTATAAAACCAGGTTCAACTTCTTCGGAAAATACCTGTACCAAGCTAGGAATATGGCAATTTTTTTTCACTTGTTCCGTTGATTAATAGCGTTTGATTTGGTTTTATGGACTTCCCTTTTTGAATGTCTTGAAGTTCAGTATTTTCGTTATCCTTTTTAACATGATTTGGAGAATTTACAACAATTAAAAAGATCAATAACCACTTAACAAAATTGTTAAATCATAAAAGCATATTTTAGTTTCCGAAATCATTTATTTATTCGTATATTCATACGCATCTTGTGCAATAAAATGTGTACCGTTAATATTATATATTTTATAATTTCTAATAAGTTTTACAATACTCGCCTTTCATAGATTTGTATATTGCTATTGCAACAAATTTCATTTAATATAGTCTGCCTTTACATATTGGTTGTTCAATTATTCTTGTTTTATAATCTCGTCGACATATTTCAGGTTGTTATAAAGTAGCTGTACCACCTGAGACCCTCCATCAATTAGACCAATGGCAGAATGATACAGATAATAATGTACTGAAATGTTCCAGGTTTTGTAAAAGTAAAGGTTACGCACTGAAAGGATATGTTATTTTACTTCAGGTAAATAGTGTACTCTGGACGTTTTTTTTAATTTGACGTATTGTATAGACAACAGTCGCTTTTTGAATACTGTACTTTGTCCTTTAGATTGTCTCTTGATTGTTTTTGTCGTTGTGTAAAACGCCTGTTGAGGATCAAGCAATCATACGTAAAACGTTCTTTGACGTAAACACATGCGTGCAATCATTACGTAGTACGCATTCTAATTAATAGCCTAAATTGGATCTGCATAGAATAGTTTATCTGATATGCCATATTATGTTCTATACGGTTGGTTTATCTTTCCTTTTGTTGCTGTAATAAAGAATCATTACTAATGTCCTCACTGTTATTTTATGCATGCAATACATTTTGCAACATATGTTAGTAGTTAGCTTATGAACACTATCACTGGTCACCATGAGATCAGTTTGCACTGAATTCTACTGCATTATATCATAGATACTTGGGGACAGGACAATTTTATTTTTTTGCATCGACAGAACGGATCAATTTTGCTCGTCGTGTCGTCGTATTTTGATTCTTAATTGGCGGAAGTTTTGTATGGGCGATTACTCTTAATCGGTTCCCTGAAACAAATGTTCCGAATGTTATTGAACAGCACGATAAGGTACGCGAGTACGTCATAACAGTATAAAGTATAAATAAACTGTAAACCTGCTCGAGTTTTTTTTTTTTATACTTTATACTGTTATGGGAACTCGTACCTTATCCTGCTGTTCAATAACATTCGGAATATTTGTTTCAGAAACGGATTTAGAGTGAAAAATGAGAGTTGTTTATCATCTTAATTACGTCTATTAGTGTTCTTTTAATTTGTCTGTGCATATTTTTAACATTTATTGCTTAGTCCATGTCTTTTGTCGTGGCTCGGTTTTATACATCCCACCTTTTCTTTTTATTGTGCGATGGTCATTTTTGTATTCCTGTCTTTCATTTTTATTTAATATGTGCTTTTCTATAGAGTATATTTATGCAATTGTGTTTTCTTTGTTGACACAGTTGTTTTATAGTGATTGGGATGATAACACAATGTTGAGTGTGGTATCCTCCTTTTTGACACTATTACCTATCATGTCTGTTTGCTTGCTCACACATTGTTGTCAATATAATGGAATACTATTCGGCTGTCATACAAGTGAGAATTTTAGCTAGCTTTAATCCACCATCCATCATTTTTACATAAGGAAATGCGGTACCAAATCAAGAATATGACAGTTGTTTTCCATTATTTTGATGAATGAGATATTCATTTTAATAAGGGACTTTTGTTTCCAATTTTCCTTGGAGTACGTTATTTTGTTATTTTACTTTTTAACACATGTGTATGTAATAGATTCTAAAAATTGATCAAACGTTACGGTTCTTGACATAATTCTCTAGTAAAAGTAGTTTTCCGTAGCTATTTCATGTTTAAACATATAGACAGAATATTCATTGATTAGTCTTAATGAATGTGTCTGCTTTTTGCATGCGATCTGCAAATTCTTCCAACATATCAAAAGGACCAAAAAAGCTACAGTTCCGCAGCCAGCTGACTCAATACATTTTTTTCATAATTATTCATTTTCAATATTCTTAGTATTGTAAACCTCGCGGTACATCATACAAATGGGTAGTCAATATAATTCTGATGTCTTTTAAGTCTATATGTTTACTTGTTTGCTGTGACGGAAAGCAACATATTAGAAATAACCTTGCAAGACGTCATTATTATTTGGAAGAGGCCAGTAAATGGGCAAAACTTAAACAATGACAGTTCGGATACTCTAGTTATCAGTCAACTGTTGATAACTTATTATTTATTTCATTGTTTGATTTTATATCTAGCACTACAAAAAGGAACTTGGAGTTTGGACCCCTCTTGTCTTTTTAATTTTGGATTGGCGGTGGTACCCGTTGGTGGTGGTTTGAGGTGGGGAGGGTTGGTAAAGATGTTTTATTAAATTTTCTTTCAACTTAGTTTTCCTTGCTCTTATCTATATAAACTGAAAATGAAAACAAAATTTACAAACACATCCATCGTATATCCTGAGCTGAGACATATACAATAGGAAAATTAGTTTCAAAATACTTTTTATTTGTTTAGTTAGTTCTTTTTTAAGCAAAATGTAGCATACTTCTTCGTGTGTGCTCTACTCTAATATATTTGACGTATAATTTAGGTTTATTATGAATTATACAATAATTGTGTGCAAATTGTTTCGATTTGTTATTGAAGATGCTGTTATATTTGGATCAGTTGGTGGAGTTGTAGGATTATTGGTTATTGTTTCAGTCGTTATTTTGTTCATCAAGTATGAAATATTTAAGTAATTTCTGGATAACATGCACGCATATTATATTATACATAGAAAATTTACATGTGCAAAATTTATCATTGTCAGTAGATTAATAAAGACACATCATTTTTGCGAGACGTACACAAATTGACGTTCGTTTTACATGTTCTATGGAGATTGACTTTTGCGTAGTTTTTTTTTTTTCGAAATTCATTTTCGAATTTACAAAACCTATTTTCAGGGTCTATACTTACAAAAGCAGAATTTTCTAAGTAAAACAGTTTTTATCAGTTTTTTATACACAAAATATCTGGTATTAAATATCTCAAAGTTAATCTGTTTTATTATGTCTCATAGAATAACTTGGGTTTCATAATTCATGTAATTGAAAGGGTTCTTATCATTTGTAGTGTAACAAAAATGTTAAAAGTACAAACAATATCAAATGAGTGTCTTAGGTATTAGTACGAACAACATATTTAAAGAAAAGTTTAGAAAAAGAGAAAAAATGTACGAATTGGGCAAACAGAATTTGCTAAATCGGATTAAAAAGTATTCGTGACGAAAAAAAAAATACGAAAATTCAAACATAAGTTTTCAAAACACTATCTACACAGAAATGTGAAGAATGAGCAAGAGGAACCCAATCAAATATTAGGGGGGAAGTGAGTTGCTCCATAATAAAACGCAGTTCTTCCTCCTGTATAGTGACACCCACTTTATCTTATTTAACAAATAATGCAAGGCACTAAGGGCATACGAATTAAATCTGAGGTCCATACCCTTTTTTGGAGATGAACGAAATGTCCATTAAATGATTAACACCCATTTTACCCGAAATAACATGAATTATTGATTATGTTATACCCTCTACTGAACTGTTAATCTTTTTAATAAAAACAGGTGGTCTGATTTTTGTCCTACCATACTAGCAACTTTAGGCGTCACTGATTGACTGAGAGGGGAATGCACTGTAACGTCAACCTGACTGATCCGTGAATGATTGGTGATTGTTCACCCATTGTATAAGTGATTTATATAACGTAAGCGCTACGGGTATAACAATTTATATTGATTATATGCACGGATCGGGTTTATACATACATTTTTTATAAAGTTCGCAAAATTAACATGCGCGGACCTCGATCATTTGTTTGCAACTTGCAAATTATTTTTCACTGTAGAGTATTAATCACTGGTGCGTCTGATGGAATACGTTTTGGAGTAAGTTGACTTAAATAGAGCATGGCCTGACCTCTTGCAGTATACTGATACGCTCAGAAAGTGTTCTGCATCAATTAGTAGTGCCAAAATGATTCCACCTGAAATCGTTGCTCTCGTGGGTTTTTTTCTCGACAGGACACAAATGATAGTTAAATGTTTTCTCTATCCTAAGTGGAATTTCAGCCTGAAGGTTACTCGGTCCAGGACAATTGTTTTTTATAATAAGCTATTTTTAGTGTGTTGCTAAATCCACATTTATTGAGAGCAAGGATGTACTCATGTATAAGTAAATTAACACGTGAAGAGCTACATGTAAATATGTAAATAATAGTGTAATTATTTACTCATCTAAATGGAAATCATGAATCGTCAATGGATATTAGCTATTTTTGTAACTTATAATTGCGCTGTTATTCCTAAAGTGTGATACATATAACAGAACAGGTTCTAAACTATTTTGGCATTGCTTAGGAGTACCAGTTAGTTAGGTAAACAATGGCTATAGTGTACCATCATTTGATATACAAGATGACTCATCTTTTATGAAATGTGATAAATAGCAGAGAAAATGTGCTAAATGCTTTGTTTCAATGTTTAAGGGTGCCAGTATTTCTCCCTTTTATTTAAAATTATATACAATTAACATTTTACAGTATTGACAATGCGATTGTTTTATTTTGCATAGCATGCCATTTAGGATATGAATTTTCTTGAAATGTCTATTAATTAAACCCATTTTAAATAAAACAAATAAATACTTATTTGAATCCTATCATTTCCATATGCATGACGTCACTTTAAAAAAATACATTCATCGATCATTCGTCCGACGATATCAATAGAGAATATCATATGGCCTTTCCAATAGCGCACTCGTATCAACAAGCGGAGTTATATTTGTTAAGGATTTATACGGTGTGTGATATTGAAAAAGCCATAACGTGTACATAGTATATCCCTATTGTAAACGTTTTTCATATGACATGACGAAATACAGGTATGTTGTTTAATAAAGTCTTTTTTAACCGTGCCTGATATCAATATAATCACGGGTGGCTGATACAGACCGATTGATTTTTATATTTGAATATATGAAATTTATTTGTGTTTACTACTATGTAGAAATAATAATAAATAAAATGGCCAGCTCACATTCAAGAGAAGAAACGGAGCAATATGAGTGTTAATTATCATTTCAATGATATCAGGAGAAACTATTAAATAATAATCAAGAAAATAAGTCAAACAACATTTTAAATTTATGGATGGTGATGTTTCTTTGGCTTCATCTTACGGTGTTTATATATCACACCTCGTTCGCTATGCCCTAGTCTGTTGTGAAGTATTGGATTTCAAGGAATGTAATCTATGTATTACTGGTAAATTATTAAGTCAGTGATTTCGTTACCACACTAGATATAAAGATTTGGTTTTGAAGTTTGGTTGTACCTATAGAAAACGGGATAGCACATGCTAAATTTTACGGAGATGTTGTTTACCGAGCCCGGAAATCTAGATACGATCCTGGTGAACTTATCGATCATTTGAATAAACTTATTCTAAAAGGTTACCAATTTAATTGAAATTTTACCCGATATACGAGACTGTATCTACTGTATGAACTGCTTTCCATTCGAACACCTGGGTTCACCCGTCTTTGATAGGGTTCATGTTACAAAATATTAGGTTTTGGTATTCGTTGTTGCGTTTTTGTTTTCTGTTGGGTGCTCACCTTTTTCGTTTGCTAATAACGATGCATATTTTTCTGTGACTTATTGTTTTTGATTGCCATTTATATTTATATTACCTCATTTATGCATTGCATTTAATAACATCATAAACAAATGATGATAATTAGCTATTCGTTAGTTGCAGTATTGTTCAATGAGCAAAGATTTAAACCAAAAGTATTGAATCTGTTTAAAAAACAACCGATTTTACTTCATTATTAATTTTGTCTCTCAACATATACTTTAGCGCAACTGATAAGTCTATTGTAGATGAAACGCGCGCCTGGCGTAACAAATTATCAACCTGGTATCTTTGGTGAGTTTATAAAGAGTCAACTCGCATGCCATGATTGTTATATTGATGTTTTATTTTCGTACTTTTTTAAATTATTTTGTAAAATTGTTTACAGGCGATCGTCGATTTTAAAGAAGTTCCAGGGCAATTCTAAACAAAACAATTTGTACGAAAATAATATCGGATTAGAGCAACAAGTCTACCGGGATCTGACTCCAGTCAGAGAAGACACTAATTCACCATATGATGTAATTCACAAAAATAATTCGCCATTGTATGAAAATGATATTGGATTGGAGCAACAAATCTACCAGGATCTGACTCCAGGCAGAGAAGACACCAATAAACCATACGATGAAATTCACAATTACAATACGTTTTAGTGATTAACACATGCAATCCTGAGGATACTTAAGAAATTCACTATACATTAGAACTGAAACTGTATATTCATGATATTCTACATACGAAATTACGAGAAGTTGTATTGTATATATTGTATTTATTAGAGAAATCAGATTTTGATTCCATCAATCAGATAATTGTTATTTTAGTCGAACTTAACGAATGAAATTACAAACTAAATTGTCTATAGTAACACTGTTCGCACTTCAAGTGGTGAAGTTGAAATCATCCCTTCGTAAATTTTACGCACGCCATCACGAGTTGGTTGACCGTTACGGAGTATCCGTTTCACAGATGATAGCGGATATGTTCCTAATGTCGTAACTACAATCCCGTCCCCTTTTCCCGAATGTGACTTACCGAATTAAGACTTGTTACCGGGTTTGTACATACATAACAAAACGACGGGTGCCACATGGGAGCAGGATCTGCCTATCCTTCCGGAGCACCTGAGATCACCCCCAGTTTTTCTTGGGGTTCGTGTTGCTCAGTCTTTAGTTTTCTATGTTGTGTTTTGTGTACTATTGTTTGTCTGTTTCTCTTTTCCGTTTTTAGCCATGGCGTTGTCAGTTTATTTTCGACTTATGAGTTTGAATGTCCCTTTGGCCCTTCTTTTGTGACTGGCAAACACACACATAAAATTAAATAAATAGTTGCATAGATGAATATATAAGGGTACTACATGCATTCTAAGTATGTATAGCTGGTTTATAATATCATTTTATATAAACAACAAGTAAACATGTATGTTATAGATAATACCACATTATATACTGTAAGTGTTTATCTGAAAATCAGTAAGATGACATAAACTAAGCTGACTGTGTGTAATAGGTTCTTTGTTATTTGACAATAGGGGAAACATATTGATTCTGGTAATACTGTTAAGGTTTTATGTTCGAATGCCCCCCCCTTCCCCCCCCCAAAAAAAAAGTGGAAAAAATCAAAAAGCAGAAGAAGTACATTATGTCTGACAATAAACATTCACTGTTATCGCACATGTCCTTAAGAACAAGTGTATATTACTGGATTTGTATGTCAGGTGTTTGTCTTCATTAACCTTAAAACATTAGTTTCTTAAACACCATTGACCCAATTCGAAGACTTATTGACCAATTTTATTGATACGGTGTATGTTTCAAATATGATGCTGATGCTGCTGCTGCTGCTGCTGATTATGGCTGTTTAACGTCTACCGGCAAATAAGATGCATGTTCAAGGCGAGAATATGTTAATGCCATATGAATATCAACCCTTCTTTGTACGTTAACGTACCGACACCCTGATATGGATTTTTAACGTACTAGCTTACAGTTTACAACCCGTACACTTTATTCTGACTTTGAGCTGAGCATGATTGTTCTTACTCCTTAATGTTTCGTGCTTAGTGGAGAAGCGTTATATAAAAATGTCATAAGTCCTTGGTTTGACCATACCGGGGATCGAACCTCAGACCTCCGCAAATTCAGGCGATCACGCTTCCATGGGACGGTATACGATCATTAGATGTTTCAGTCAACATGGTAGATGTTCCGGGTACATCCAATATCAATTTCTTAGGAGTAAAGGTGTTTTCTACCTTTATGTTTGACTTATAGTTTGCGAGTTTTGCCACTTACAACATTTGTGGATTATCTGCCAAATTGACGGTTTGTAGCCTTTCTATGTTTTCGGCAGACATTTTTGGGGAATGTCTTACAATGTAAGTATTCACCACAGTTGATGATCTAATGGAGGTATGATGTAGATATTTGCATATCACGTTTAGAAAATGATTCAGAAATTAATAAAAGGATTAATGACACGCTCGTTTCAAAGATTTAAACAAAATCTACGTCATTTGGTCCCTGGTGAAGAGTTGTCTGATTGGCAATTATACTTAAATCTTCTTATTGTTATACATGTTATATGCAAGTACTTTCGTCGCGGCCGACATAGCAGCTTACAACACTGAAGTGGTCGACGTAAATACTATAAGAAAGTTCTTGAAATTATCAATTTGTACACTTTAAAGGCTGTCAGTTCAACAGAAGGTCAATTAGTGAAATAAAAAAGGTAACTATGCTAGATATAATTTCTGGAAAAGTGACAATGAGTGATGAAACCATTAAAGCTGTGAATGTTTCCTTGACACCACATATGCACGTTTCGGCAAAAACTTTTATCAACAGGTTGTTGGTATTCCTTTGGGCACAATTTGTCCACCATTAATAACAGACTTGTTCCTGTACTGTTATGAATCACAGTGTAAAAAGATCAGTGCACATTCAATTCAATTGAATTGTTTATAACACTTACCATTACAGTTCTTTGATTATTATTTTACTTTAAATAAAACAAAACTCTAGTAATGCTGCAGAATTAATCCAAGAGTACTGACTTTAAATCAATTGTAAATGAAAAAACAATAATTGTCGTTTTCTAGATTTCGATATTTCCGTGCAACACGGCAAATTGTATACGTATACTTATTTTTATGATGGAAGAGCTAGTGATTCGTTCTCTATTGTTGATTTTCCTATCTTGGACAGTGATGGTCTCTTGGTCCCTTCTTTAAGTTTGTAAATTTACCAACTGGTTCGTCTTGCCCGTGTATGCAGTGACGTTTTAGATTTTAGTGAATGTAATTCATATTTAAGTGGTAAGCTATTAAGTCAGAGATTTCGTTACCACAAATTATATCAAACCTTTATTTTATTTATTCATAGATACAAAGATTTGGTTTGGAACTTTGATGCAACTTTAAAAACTTTATTACAAACGGATACCATGCCTTTTGTTACGATGGTGTTGTCAATAAAGTTTTAAACTAAGATACGATTTTTTTTATCCTACCCTTGATTCATGTAAACCCATTTTCAAGGTTAACATTGTAGTAAGAATGTTTTCTTGAACGATACTAACATTGATTTTGTTTTTAATAAATTATAATATAACTCAATATATGTTGCTATACAGTTATACAAACATATGTACCTAGATTCTTTGGATAACATGTACTTATAATTTTTTCATTGCACAACGTCATGCTTTTCTCAGACGGTTTTTGAAGTCTTTACACTTAATCCGACTGGTTGATATTTTAGTCTATGAAAAAAATAAGATTCATTTATTAGTTATAATTGGCTTCGTATTATCTTTTAGTAACTGCAAGTACTCTTATATCCGCATCTAACATATTGTGTGTGTCTTCTGTTTTTTCTGCCTTTACATTAGTTGTGATGTATGCTTCTAGTCGATCGGATTTGCCCAGCTCTTTCAAACTATTTTTTATAGTTTGTTCTTATGTTCTCCTGTTACACCACTGTCCTAAGCAGGTTAGGTATGAATTGAGCGCTCACAAATATATTTTAGACCGCAGACTTTGTAATGAAAATAATGATCTTAATTCGTCTTCTTCTTTGTATTAATATTCTAATGAAGTTTACATTTAAAAAAACGCATTCAATTTTGAATTGTTCATAATCTTGCTTAATAAAGCAATATGGAATTTCAGTCATACCTACAGAGATATATGAAAGCATATCATCACTTTATAACAGTTGGGGTCAGTTCTTATAAATTCTGCAACCACAGCGCTCTGGGGAACTGTTCTGCAACATTTTACAGATCAATTCTCCTGACACATTTAGAAATTTTAATGACAGAAGCTGTTCTACCTAAAATAGGACAGTTTACAGTATAACAGATTCTGAGAGTTCTATCGCTGATAAAGGTTAAATGCAACTGTTCATATCTATTTTTGTAACTTTTTTAGTGATTTCAAGCAAAACTTTTCTCGAATATCGTTTACGGTTTGTTACTTTAAACAATTATTCTGCTTTGTCTATTTTTAGAAATAATAAGTATCTTCATTATCTTTTTTTCTTTATACTGATAAAAAAAAAACAATGCTTACTTTTTCAATTATAAAATAGCTTTATGTATGAACTGATGAAATATGATATTTTCTGCCATTTTGAAAAAGAAAACTATATGTGTACTATAGAAAAATAGAAAGAGAGTCAAAGTAACACTTTTATTTTCGTTCATAATTGTTAAAAAAAAGTGTTATCCTAAGATTGAACACAATTTTTTGCTTCGTCTGGGCTTTATATTATTAACAATGCCTATTTAGAACCGAAAAGCGATCGATATATTTTGCTGTTTGGTTGAAGTGTTATCTATTCGCATAAATATTCGCATAATTCTCACTACTTTGTGATATACAGATAATATTGTTAAACTGAGTAGCAACATATCAAATAAGCGCTTATTTATGGTTAACATACTAACGATCAATATCTTTCTGTTTCGGATTCAAAAGTTTTTTATGTTTAGATACCCAAAATGTTGTTAATACCTTATGGTTTTATAGTACATGTTTGGTTTGACTATTGTTTGTATTGTATTTTAGTGTTTGCTTTGTGTGTGTTTTAGTTTTTTGTTTGTTGTGTTTTATTGTATATGTAGTATAACTGAATATGTACATCTTAAAATGATCCCTGAAAACTTTCTACGCTTACATCTTAGCATTTCCACTCTATGGGTACCACTACTACGAACTAATGAAACTATAAATACACGTAAGTACGTTTACTTAAGAATGATATTGTTAATGAATAATTATTTCAAGAACAAACATTTATGTATTAATTTGCTTATTTCATTGTTTTTGTTCTATTAATAAAAAAAGTCTACACAATTGCGGTTATGGTATAATACAAAACAATAGAAATGTATTGTATTTTGTGTTTTCTGTTGAATGACCAACGTAGTTGAGAGCGTAGTCGTACATTATTTACTTTGTGTATTTGCTATAGTTTTGCTTGTTCTGACTTAACAAACATTTTCTGTAAACATCAAAATCATTTGGACACAGATATCATCAGATTTCATTCATTTTATGTAATGAATTTGTTGTTCAATGATACTTTTAAAAATATTCATTTTGTATGACAATATCCTTTTGACATATATGTATAACAATTTGAATAGGGACTTTCCGTTTAGAATTTTCCTCGGAGTTCGATATTTTTGTTATTTTACTTTTCGTTACCATAGCAACCACTTCAAATTCGTTTTCAGTAAACTTTGTAAATTTGGAGAAATTGCAATTTTTTTTCTTGTTTGCCTGAAAAGAAACACAGACCTTTCAAATGATATATTATAGTAATAAAGTATCTGTCACCTGAGTATTGAAAACAGTCGTCATATTGATTTATAAGAACAAAAACCAGTGTTTTTGGAGTTAAGTCAAATTCGTACAATTAAGGTATTTTAGGAGTATAACGGATTTCACAAGTTATATACTAACTGGGTTTAGCCAGCCGTTTTTGTTTTTGTTTTTTTTTTTTTTGTTGGGTGCTTTTCAGAATTTCAACATAAATAGACGGACAGAAATTTACGAATATTGTAAATGTGACATTACTATCCAGCCTTTTTTACAATTTAGTGACTTGTTTGGATGATAAAAAGCCCCCTTTCATGTGCACAGAAGTTGATGCATTTAAAATTGTAAGAGGCAGGAATATATCAGATTCATTTGAGCAATAGCTTTTTGATAGTGCAAGTTTGCTAATAATTGAAAATAGAAGACGTAAATATTTTTTAAAATACTGTTATCGCTCACCACAAATCCAATACAGGGGGAAGAACATTAGAAGTTGATGGAGGTTTGACGTTGAAAAATATCAACAAAAATAATTGAAACTGTAAAGAACCAATTTTGCCGGAGAAAATTACTAAACAACACACAATACATTCCTTTAACCACTTGGTAGTTTCGAAACACTTATTTCTGAACAAATAGGACTCATTGTCCAGTGGATACAGTAGCAGTTAAACTATGAAAATGATTTTCAAGGGCACAACACTTATTTTCTACAATACCTTAAACAAGTAAGCAAAACAAAAATATTACAAAGTCAAAAATAACTACTTTGCTGAGAGTTTAAAACCAAGAGGGTCTGAGCAGACAAGACAAAATGTCCGAGGTCAAATTTAATCTAAGAAATTTGCACTCTCAAATTTAGTTCAATATCTATCATATAAATCATGGTACAACCGTTAAGCTCCATCTGGTGCTTCCTTGCGCAGGACACGTATTCATGTTTGTGAGATGTGATTTTGCCTTTTTTTTTTTTGCGTATGATTATATAACATACAACTCAACCAATCAACATTAATCATTATACTGTACCTTCATCATTTGGAAACGAATTACTTTCTTTTTGATTTGTGTCATCAGTCATGTGTCTGTAATCTATTAGGTTGGATTCCATTGCAAAATGATGAAGGACTTAGCTATGTGTATTACGAGCGTTCACTAAAGACCTTCAAAATTATAGTTGGAATTCGAAATCATGAAATTTACAAAACTGTGACATGTGTGAACTAGGGTTAAAACTATATTCTCGAGAGGTCCTTAAAGGTTTTATATATGTTATTAACAAAATCGATATAAGTTTACTTTCATAATATAAACATTGTAATATAACTGCAACTATCATTCCTACCTAGTTAAACTTTGAGATGATTATGGATATTGCCTCTTGTTAAACATGTCAATTTTGTCTTTTGTTGTTGTTGACCTTAGTCATGCTAGTATTGTAAGTGTTTCTTAGACAAAGGGGTTTTTATATACAGTTTGGTTCCCTTTATTTCTGCATTGTATTATAAATCTAATAAACAATTCCATATCAAGTATTATTTCAATGACATATGGGCATTAGCTTTTTAAATACCATGCATATACTTTCATAATATTTCCCCTTTTCAGTGTTAAAAGACGCTGCGTATAATCATGATAGTAAAACTAAGTGTTATTGAAATAACCGAACACGTGCTTCGTTGCTCATGTTGTTTATTAACTAAAACCCCCTAACAGAATATTTTCTTGTGACATTAACAACGGAAAAATATCTAAATTATTTAAAATGTCTTAATCCATTACAATTCTTTGCTACTTGTTTTGTCATGACTATAAAAATAAGAAGATGTGGTATGATTGCCAATGAGACAACTATCCGCCAAAGCTCAAATGAAGTAGATGTAAGCAATTATATGCAACCGTACGGCCTTCAACAATGAGAAAAACCCATACCGTATAGTCGGCTATAAAAGGCCCCGACAAGACAAATCTGAAACAATTCAATTGAGAAAACTAACGGCCTAATTCATAACAAAACAATTTACGACAAACATATATGACAGACATGAACCAACGACAACCACTGAACCACAGGCTCCTGACTTGGGACAGGCACATTAAGAATGTGGTGGGGTTAAACATGTTTGTGAGCGCTCAATAATACCCATAACCTGGAATAGTGGTGTTACAACACAACATAAGAATAAACTATAAAAATCAGTTGAAAAGGGCTTAGCTCATCAAATTGGTACAAAGCAGAAAAAAACATCTAACAAATACACAAGCCGGACGTGGCAGGGTATTTATATATCCCTAACATAAAAGACATAAAGTACAGATCTGAGAGTACTCGCAGTTACTGACAGCTAGTTCAAAGCCAATAACAACTAATAAATATAAAAATGTATCTAAGACTAGAATAACAATCAGTACACATCCAACATCTAATGGATTTAGTGTAAAGACGTCATTAACAGTTAGAGAAAAACTTGACCTTGTGCAATTCCAAAATATAGGTATCGACAGATTGTAGTACCGTGAAACTGCAATCTGTGTATAACAATAACATGTAGTATGGTTTTAATTTACTGATAACAAAATCAATATTTATACCAATAAACACAATATTCAAAGGTCTAATTACAGTGTTGAATTGGTAACCTTTTAGAATAAGTTTATTTAAATGATTAATAAGTTTACTCGAATCGTATCTAAATTTCCGGGCTCGGTTGCCTATTACAGTGTGAACGGGATTCCATCTGTTTAATGATCTGTGGCAGACCTGCAAATTTTCAGGATTTATAGGGGATATTCCCCATAAAGATGTTAACCTGAATTTTGGAATTCTTTATTGAATAAAATTAACACCCCAAAACAGTGTTAATAAGTTACATAGATGTTTAAGCACATATATACTCATTCAAAAATTATAGTAGTAAAACACTTTTATGACAATATAAGAGGAGCATCGGGTCCTCTTGCGCTTAATATTCCCCATGGAGATTTGATAATCTAGCAAGTATGATGTGGTTTCGTTCACCCGGCCCATAAGCGATTGAGTTTTATTTAAAGGTAGTTTATAATAACGTTCTTCACACACATACATGCAATTTTGAATACATAATACAAGTAAGGAAATGTAATATGATAGCCAACGAGACAACCACTCGCCAGAGTCCAAGATACATGCAAGTGAGAAACTATAGGTCAACGTAATTTCAACATCGAGCAAAACAAGTAAGGTTTACTTAGCTTAAAAAGACCTCGGTATGAAAATGCCGATGAAACAATTCAAAACAGAAAAACAACGGCTTGGATACTGAAAAAACACTAATTGAAAAATGAATCTGACTGACGGCAACCAACGACAACAACTGAATTGCAGGATCATGACTAGAAGCAGACACATACAAAATGTTACTGGAAACAGCATGTTTGTGAACGCTCAAACCGCCCATAAATTGGGGCAGTATTTGGATAGCACAACAAACTGATTCATGTATTATTGTTAATATCCTTATAAATACTATATAGAAATAAGGAGATGTTGTATGATTGTCAATGAGACAGCTGACCACCAAAGTTTAAATGAAGTGGATGTAAGCAAATATATGCAACCATACGGCCTTCAACCATGAAAAATCGCATTAGAAATAGTCGGCCATACAAAGCACCGACAAGAAAAATGTGAAAAAATTCAATTGAGAAAACTAACGGTCTAATTTATAACAAAACAATTCACAAAAAAAAAAGAAATATAACAATGTAATCTTAATTGTCATATAAAGACATGAACATATATCTTTTTATTTGGGGGGATAAACTAATAAAAAAAATGCAGGACAAAATTTTTCATCCTGTAAGGCAAATAAAATGATACACAACAACAGCACCTATAATCTATAACTTAAGACCATCCTGTAGTATTTGAAAAATAGACACTGACTATCTATTTATGCGTACTAGGTACTTTCTGGCGAACTTTTTTTTTAGTAAAAGGACGAGACGTTCTTTGACAAAACCCTGGCTCATTATTTTTGTTGCTGCTAAAACACCGATGACGTTTTAATCATTCTAAGAAGCATCTGCAACCTCTTGAATATCACATTAGTTGAAAAATGTATATTACATATTACGAGATTGAAGTTAAAATATTACTGCTGAGGTGAAGGAAATTTAATTTTTGATATAGAAAATTGTCTCATTTGTCATATAATATTATACATATATGTCTAAGAATGTTTTAATATTGTTAATTATGCTTGAATCAAAGAGAATTTCCTAAAGTAAGTAAATTGTTTCAAGTGGAGTTAAGATAGATTAATTTTGATATAATTAATCACTTATTATGTAACAATAGAACTGGGTCATAAGTGGTAGACATTTATTATATGGTCGGAGACCCAAAGCAATTAATTAATAATGAATTATCTCATGAAAATATACAAAATAAACACCGAAATTTAGAATTCCAAAATATTAGTAAACCACAATTAACATATTTCACATTTTTGTTAGGTAAGGACTAGAGCTACAGCAAAATGACACAATGAAATATGGGGATATATAACATTGTTATACATGCAAGAGTTACACCAGAAATTCATAATAATTCAATAAAACAGGGGTCTGTTGATCGAAGCTGTTCTGGGATTTGGCCTAAGACCTATCTTAGGAAGAACTTAGGATAAAGTTAGGACCGACTTACGACATGTCTCAGCATGCACATCGAAGATATCTTAAAGCTGTCCTAGCAAGGATGTCCTAACTGCTGTCCTAAGTGTTAGCGTAAAGGAAAATATGATATTAAAAATGAAAAATATATAAAAATGCATCGAGTTTATCGATCAAAGCCTATATTTGAAAGCCCTGGATATATAGGAACCAAAAAAGTTTAATAGCTATATGACCAAAAATAAACTAAAAATAAAGCCAGTCCATCTAATGTCAACTTTACTTGAGGGATTTGAAATAATAGTTTCTTAATAACTTATAGATTTATAAACGAACAATTTCAGAAAGTTTGTTATAAATCATGTCACTATCAAAGTACTGACTACTGAGCGGATGATACCCTCGGGGACTGATAATCCACCAGCAGCGGTATCGCCCAAGTGCTGTAAAAAAATTAAAGCAACAACTAAATTTCATGCGAAAAAGTAAAAAAAAAAATCCTCAAACAATTCCATAAAAGCAAGTGCACAACTTTAACATGTGTGGAATCTTCTGTGAAAGCTTCATTAATCTTGATTGAAAAGAGGGACGAAAGATACCAGAGGGACAGTCAAACTCATAGATCGAAAACAAACTGACAACGCCATGGCCAAAAATAAAAAGACAAACAGACAAATAATAGTACAGATGACACAACATAGAAAACTAAAGACTACAACACGAACCCCACCAAAACTGGGGTGATCTCAGGTGCTCCGGAAGGAAAGCAGATCCTGCTCCACATGTGGCACCCGTCGTGTTGCTTATGTTATTACAAATCCGGTAAATAGTCTAATTCGGTAAGTCACATTCGTGAAAAGGGAAGGGTATTGTAGTTACGACATAAGGAACATATCCGATATCATCAGTGAAACGGTTATTCCATAACGGTCAACCAACTCGTGATGGCGTCCGTAAAATTTACGAAGGGATGATTTCAACTTCACCATTTGGAACTCTTGGTTTAATAGCTTCCTTGTGAGCAGCAATCCTCTATCAAGGAAATCATGATAGGAAACACAAGCCCGGGAATATCGTATCAATTGGGAGATATATACTCCGTATGCAGGCGCTGGTGGAATGTTGCTACATAGAAATGGAAAGTTCACAATTGGGAAGCTGAAATCATCTCTTTGTCGTAAAGTTTTGTTTTCAACCGACCCTCATTGTCAATTTCTAGATGTAAGTCAAGATATGAGGCAGACTTACCTGTATCTGTAGTATCCTTTATCTCTAGTTCGATGGGATAGATTCGTTCAACATAGTCACCAAATTTTGTATTATTTAGTGAGAGAACATCATCTATATAGCGGAACGTAGAGTTAAAGGATATTGCTTACTTTATCTTTCTTCCTAAGAAGTTCCTGTATGAAGTAAGCCTCATAATAATAAAGAAACAAGTCGGCAAGAAGAGGGCACAATTGGTTCCCATTGGAATTCCGACAGTCTGTTGAAAACACGTCCTCCAAACGTAACAAATATGTTGTCAATCAAGAAATCAAGCATCTTGATAATGTCAGTTTCAGAGAATTTTTGTTTGAATCAGAGTGATTCTTTAAAAGTAGGATTTATCCTCCCAAGACAAGATACTTGTATCTACGTTCGCCATTCTTTTAATGAAACAAAATAATACCAACTCTTTCAATTTGTCTTTTAGTTTGGAATGGGAATACTTGTGTAAAGTGTAGAAAAGTCAAATGTTTAAATACTATTGCAAGATGAGAGAGTCTTAGATTGTATTACTCTAAAAGATCTTTGGAATTTTTTAGTATCCACATCTGATTCACGCCACCTCTAGAATAGGCAGTTTCACAATAACTTTGGAGCCCGGCTTTGATTGCTGATAAAATAGATGTTAATAATTTAGAAAGAGGTTTCGTGGAGCACTTGGAAGACCCAGCAATATACCGTTGTTTGTAAGGACACTTATGTAGTTTAGGTATCCAATACAGTGATGAAAGATCCAGTTCTTCATCTTTGGTTGAAATTCCAAAGGAACATAGAACAGACCTATGATTATCCAGGATTTCCTCTTTGGTAAGTGTCGTGAGGGTATATGTTGAGTTTCCAAGTGAATTGTCAATACCTAACTCATTTATCAAGCAGTTTATGTAATGATATTTACACACAAAAACGATGTTGTTTAGGGCTTTATCTGCGGGGACAACAACATATTTGTTATGAAGGTATGACAAGTGTTTTGCAACATTTGGGTCTTTAAAATTGATGTCGCGTGGGTATTGATATGCCCATTTAGTTTCTTAATTCGGATTTGTATCAACGACCTCACAGCCTTAATCCATTCGGAAAGAGTATCTACGTCTTCTTTCTCGCGTTTAGCCCATTGCCTGGCATAATCCTCGACTGAATCCATTAGTATTTTGAAGTTGTATTTCCAATTGATGGATTTAGGCTCACGATATTTCGGACCTTTGGATAACAAATTTCGCAGGGAAGTGTTATTGACAATTTTGAGGTCTCCGGTAATAACGTGGCCAGTCGGATTATATGTGAATTGGGAACTAGCACAGGTGCAATCAGGAGAAAAGTGTAGGAGGAGTAAATAACTCAAGCATTTAACAAACTGTTCCCCGATCCCGTTTATTCTAACGCTGGTCTGTCCGATAACGATTTACTGCAAACTGGATTAAACCTTCGTCTAAACGACTTTATTTTTTTATCATTTACCTAATAGTATCCAAATACAAATAAATATATGAATAATAGAAGACTTTACATAACTATTTTGCGAAAATTAGAAAATGTCGGCATTCGGAAATTACTTTAACGAAGGATGTAAATAAAAATCATTCAGTCTGTATCTTAATTTAATGACCTACAAATTACTTGATTTTTTAACGATCTAAACGAAATTTTCTATACTAAATATAGTTATGCAATTTGAAATAGAAAAGTTGTAGCACCAATTCGTGTTGGTGACCGTACAATTTACAATGACTTATGCAGTACCGATTACAGTCATTTTCCTCATTACTATGTAGGACAAGTATTTGTGGCAAAAGTACTGTTGATAAAGTCCAAAACGTGTGAACACGCACGAGCATAACGTATTAATTAAAATATATGTACACCAACCGAAGGGACTGAGGGTGTTTTTTTTTCCTGCCGAGAATGGGAAGTTTACAACCGTCATTGTGTGAGATAACCGTACCAGTCATTCTCTTCACAAACCTTATTAAAATAATTGTATTTATAGTATTTTAAAAAAATGAAAATAACACTTTATAAATTTTATGAGTCCAAATCCAAATATTTAAAAGCAAATGATGTATAAGTACCGTAACACTTTACGATCTTTATATATATGACAAAAAAAATATCAAAATCCATATAAGGTCAATTTTGCCTGAGGTAGTTGCATCCTCATTTTCTGATTGATATATGAATTTATAAATGGACAATTTAGAAAAGATATATTATAGATCACGTACATAACAAAAAATGACTACTGATGTATTGATTTTACATGTATATATATTTGTGTTTACTTTTTATTTAAACAAGATACTTAAGTATAATGTCTGACATACTTTCTTATTTCCTGAGTAATGTTACACAACTTATGGTTGTTTCTCAGAAGTAGGATGTGATTTAGTTTAAGTAAACGCATATAAACTTCCTCATTTTATTTCTTAAATGAACATGTCAAAACAATTCCTGATGATTTGTATGGAAACACTGGTTATTATTGTTCTATACTCAGTTAAAATAAAATGTAAGTATTCAATAATTTCTTTTCGGATTGAAATCGACACCTCATATGTGTTACAGTCATAATTATCTATCATCTTGTTCACATATATGATGTGGTTGTGCCTAAAGCATTCTTCAATTATACAAGGTTTATCATTCATCACGCCGGACGCTTGTTTCGTCCCCACAACACTTCACAGTAACTTGTAGTTAATGAAACAAATCCAAGGTACTTGAACAGCCGATATATAATCATTTACATTGTAGTTCATGTATTGACGACATACTATAGTATTCTTCTTTATCGATTGTTATCATTTTGACAAATTGACATGATCAAAGCAATAAACATCTTAAACAATAATCTGGAAGGTGGTCCCTGCAAAAACTGCAAAAAAACACTTGCATGCCAAACAACCATTACGTGCAAAAGTTTGTATTCATAAGACGATTATTTAAAAAAAATTAAAAAAATTAATTAAAATAAGAAAAAGGTGCTAAATCGTCTGCATGTACTGGCTCACTAATACTTGCAATAATTACAACCTTTGTGCGAAAAAACTGTCACAAATCATGGCAGCTTCTGGTAAACAAATCATTCCTTTACATACACCAAAAATATTACTAAAAAAAGGTTTCCCAATCAGTCAATCGAACAGTCGAAAGTCCAATCTTTGAAAAGCATTGGAATCAAAAACATTCTTAAAAGGATTGCTGTTTAAAGCCAAAAGACCAAAAGAAAGAAATTTTGTCAGGATTTAAAAACAATATATTTTATCTTAATAACACATGATTTTCTGTAGTTGTTTCAACATGATCAATATTTTTAACATAAGGGGTCGATGTCAACTCTTGTGTCGTCGAATCTTCCACTTTTTCAATGTGCATGTCCCAGCTAAGATAGTGGAGGAGCCTTATGTTTTGCGGTTTTTGCATTCATCTGTTCGTTGGTGGGACCGTCCGTCCATCCGTCTTCTATTATGTTAATGCTTGGTTTTAAATCATTTTACGAAAATTTGAACTCATTTAAGATTGCAATTTAGTAAACAATTTTGTAAAAAGAAATTTTTGTAATGCATATTTAATCATGATTCGGATCCAGATTTCAAACTTTGAATTATGATAGTGTAAGCAGGGTGTCGTGTTATGTTAGACATTTTCTTGTTTCTAAATATTATAAAAGAGAGGCGAAAGATACCAAAGGGACATTCAAACTCATTAGTCGAAAATAAACTGACAACGCAAAAAGAAAAAAGACCAACAAACACAAGTATACAAACACAACATAGAAAACTATAGACTGAGCAACACGTACCCCACCAAACACTGGGGTGATCTCAGGTGCTCTGAAAGGGTAAGCAGATCTTGCTCCACATGTGGTAACCGTCGTGTTGTCCATGTAAGTACAAGCCTGGTGATATAGTATAGAATATCTTGCTTTTTTATACTACACATACAAGCAAAAATTGATAAAATAATAAGCTCGAAACTTTTTTCCCTTTAATATTTTGAGAACCTTGTTTCTTCTTGCATAATTTTTATTTGGTATAACATTTTATTTTAGAAATCTTAGAGTCATCAATGGCTGAAAAATATCTATATTTTAAATGCGGTTATCTCCAATCTATATAGGCATATCTACATTTTAATTAATTTTAAAGCTTAACACATTTTTTTTTAAGGAAATATTTTTTTCATTTTGAATTTCAATAGCACATTCTCGCATTTATCCATAACGTTTCTGTACATGTACCACATATCTTCTATTCATTAAAGTGTCGTCATTAAATATATCTATTAAATAAACACAAACATGCTAGAAATAGAATTTTAAATTAAATCGTAATATATTCGCATATTGTGAACTACATTCTTCCTCTTTAACTGTATACATTGTAGGTAATAGATTAGAAACGGGTATTGCTGAGTTTAAGAATGCTGATACGTTGTGTTCTCCCGGCTACCAACTTGCAGGTAAAGGTGTTTTTGACGGCTGCCAACCTGAAAATTGCGGGAAAATAGATTTTGAAGGCCATAAAATTAACCGCTCAAAGGTTAAAGACATAACGCAAATTTTATGGATTGACGCATACGTGGTAAGGTCACCAGTAATGGCATATTACGGTAAATATAATTGTCAACACTGTAATGAATTAATTACGGTATATGCACTATTTTATACTTTTCTCCCGATTTGAAAGAGAGCAAAAAAGTTCACTTATAATGCTACATAGTTGCGATATACTCAGGACGAAGTATTTGAATTAAATTGGTTCTAAAATAGTATTTAACTAGTTGGAATGTATTCGTATAAAAGAAGCAAATGTTAGATATGTTAACCTCAGTAGAACTCATCAAATACAATATATAACATCATGGCATGCTAAACGCAAGACTCATTAATGCAGCATGAAAAAGAAGACAAAAGCAAAAACAAAGATCAAAAGCATTCAAAGTTGTTCAAAATACGGCTAAGGCTATGTATGGTAACAGTTACTATTTTTGTTTTATATTCACTGAAAGATGTTTGACTCATCAATGTTAAGAAATTATAAGTTTCCTCTCAGACTATCTTAACATAAAATATATATTCTAAGGTGATCTATTCCATGAGAAAAATAGACCAAGCTTGTGGTCTATTAATGAGAGGAATTATGGGTAAACATCAATGAGACTCGGATAGTGTTTAAAAAAAATTATAGGATCACGTCAATTCTCTGTATACAAATGTAGCGAAACTAATATGATTCAGGGGAAACAATAACAAAACCGGCAACAAAGGATATTGCATGCGAATAAAACGTGGAAACGACAAAGTATATGCCAACATCGAGACGACCTTAATATCTTAACAATATTTGTTTAGAAATTAAATCTTACAATGCAGAATTATTCTTAAAAATTTGGTTTATTTCAATATTTTTTTTCACATTTAAAGACATACAATTGATTCTTTATATTCACAAACGTTCCAGTGACAATGGAAAGACCGGTGCTAATCATTGACTTTGTCGCACAATCTGAAACTTTGTGTTTGGTACGAGTCGTAGATTCTATATATTTTTTACTTTTATTTCTTCTTTTTGTTTTTTGTTTTTTTATATCAATTATTAGCATAGATAATCACTTTTAAAGTGAAACAAGGTTATAAAACTTGTTCTGCGATAAATCATTGAAAAATCAACATTCTGTTTAGCCATGTCGCTATCTTAAATACGTTTGTTCACATCTTTATGAAAACTAAACGGAGTTTCTTTATGACATGTCTGGGAATTCATGAAAATTGAAAAAGGGTCAATAGATTTTAAAATTTGATAGATTTATCAAAGTGTATTTTGTATATTTTTAGTTTCTAAAATCTTATACATTTGCATGTTATTTATGTTATAGTAATTGATAAACTAATATTGACATTAAAAAAACACCCGAACAGAAAAAGAAGGCACTTTTTTTTCAATATAAATCACATGTTCAGCTCTAATACCGTTTACTAAATGGAATGGTATTTTGCTTCCCGAATTTTCGATCCTATCTTGGAACCTGTGATTCCCTGGAAGCGTGTCTAATTAGTCATGCTATATTAACGTTAAGTAAAAAGAAATGTATCTTATAGTGCTGCACCGGTTTAATATGTTCGGGATACAATAAGTAAACAACAGAAAATCCTTTAAAAGATCGTCCTAGGTATCTTAGAAAATTAACTGATGCTGATTAACAATGAAAACTGCAAGACAAGGTTATTAAATATTACTATTTACCTCTATTTGTGACATTGTTACCTATTGTTTTTGTTTGTTATGTTCCCACATCGTTGTCAATATAATGGAATTTGATGCGACTGTCGTACAAGTGAGAGGTTTAGCTAGCTTTAAAACCAGGTTCAATCCACCATTTTCTACATAAAAAAATGCCTGTACCAAGTCAGGAATATGACAGTTGTTATCCATTCGTTTGATGTGTTTGAACTTTTGATTTTGCCATTTGATTGGGGACTTTCCTTTTTGAATTTTCCTCGGAGTTTAGTATTTTTGTGATTTTACTTTCTAGATAGACTTGAGGAAACACCTAACATATCAAATCAAACCTGTTTATTTTGCTTTTGAAGAAAACTAAACCTTTCACTCAAAGTTTGAAGAAAAAACCAATCATTATAATATAGTCTGCCATTGAGGTGTTGTTATCTAATTTTTATTCAAAAATATCATTGGCATGTTTTAGGTTGTTATCAAGTAAATGTACCATCTGCAACCCTCCGTACATTGAAACAATGGCAGAATGATACAGATAATGATGTACTGAAATGCTCGAGGTTTTGTAAAAGTACAGGTTATGCACAGAAAGGACATGTAATTTTACTTCGGGTAAATAGTGTACTTCAATATTTCAAAACCAATGAATCATATTGTAATAAATTGCCTTTAATATTTGAACATTACGTGTTTCTTTTTAATTTTTCCATGTATGTGAAATTAGCAGTCGGTTTGTTATTCTCTGTTCAATATCCAACCGTCTGCCAGCAGTCGGTTTGATATTAGTTTCTTAGTTGAAAGTAATAAAAATTTTCGATAACATTAAAAGTATGATATTCATAGTTAAAGGGAATAAAAAAGGATGTAGGAATTCTTTTTGTTAGCCCTTCAAGTTATCGTAAATTCTGGTTGTCCTCAAATACATAAACCCTTAAAAAAATCCCGTATGTAAATCACATATTTCTCTTTATGAAAAATAGGTCTTTAACAATATAATGCAATCAAAGATGTACTTTTAAGACATGATATTTCAAAAAGTCCCAGGGCGTTGGCTAGACCTTTCTGATCTTTCAATCTTCATGATATGATGCATATAAACAGGTAATATATAGATACAAATGACACCAAGAGGAATTCGGGTACATTTTTTGTCTTTGGCTCAAAGTGCTATTCAAAGTATATAATAAAAACCTACAGGAGACTGTTGAAATGACAGTGAGACCCCCTGGTTTTTTAATGTCCATTAAGTATAATCATCGTTTAGACTATGTATATATACAGATCGATGCTATCAAAAGGATTTTCCTAGAAAAAATGTCGTTTTCAAGATTTTTAATTGAAAAGTAACACTTCAAGTCCTCCGTACATATCGAAGATGACATTTTTCGGTGGATAGTTGTCTCATTGGCAATCATACTACATGTCCTTATTTTTATTTAGAACAGTCTGAAAAACAGTTCTCCTGACACGTTTAAAGCAGTTTCTGATCGGAGCGGTTCAATCCTAGAACAGCTTTGTGCATTCTTACCTAGAACAGTTGTTAACAGTTCTATCCGATAATTACTTCTGACAGTTCGACCCTTGAACTGATTTTGACATTTCTACATCTAGAACATACCTTCATAACATATCTATCTTCAGTTTTGCAATTATACAAGGTTCGATACTTATGCATCAAATATTCGGCTTCGAGCGTTCCTGGTGAATGTTCATGTAGACCATTTATAAAGGGTTTTTTTTTCTAAAACTGTTTTGGACAGCTTTATCATTTCATACATTTATTTGTTGTAATTATTTATTATTTTATTTTATCCAAGGAATAATTTTTATATATCCATTTTTTTTATTTCTTATTGTCTTTCTTTCATACTTTATGTTTCGTTCAATGCCTATTTATTAGTGTACTCATGTTATTTTATTTTCAATTTCCATTTTTAATAATCTTGTATTTCGCTGTTACTTTTCGTGACTAATTCTAAAAAAAAATATTTTGTAATTGTTTAAATTTTTGCAAACAATATATGTATCATTTCATAACATTGTATAATGAGAGGGCATCTCGGATAAGTTATTGCTAGGATTTTATCATTTCGAATAATGCGACTGGATGAGTATCGCAATAATAAGAACTCGCATTCTGATATCTGATATATTTTGTAACTGAGATCGCAATCTAACGCACCTGCAACGTACGGGGTTCGAATTCACAACCTCAGTGTTGACAGGCTGGTGAAACTGTAGATAAACTATTAAGTCTACTCGGACAACGAGGCCCTCAGAAAATATTATAAGTATATTTCCTCACTGTTAAAAAAAATGTATTTATTATATACAAAAAATAATATGTTTGATACATCAAATAATATGATTTACAGTCTAGCTAACTACCCTTGTTTAAAATCACAATAACAACTGTTCTTACTTACGATCTTGAAACATGTTCTACCCTGGAACAGTTTATGACAGTTCTTCCAAAGAACAGATTATGGCAGTTTTTCTCTGGAACAGATTCTGACAGTTCTACTTAAAAAAAATGCTGATATTGTTTCAATGTACAGTTGAACAGATTTCGACAGATCTACCCGAGAACAGATCCTGTCAGTTCTAATCTAAAACTGGTTATGACAGTTATATTATAGAAAAATTATAGATTAGAACTGTTCTAGTACAGTTTTGATAGTTCTTTAACAGATTTTACTAACAGTTAGAGAGGTAATAGAACTGATCTAAGACGTATATACAATCGGAAAATTCAGTCATATGTTTAAATTTGAATTTATAATAAAAGCCAATGGTTTCTCTTCGCTTTATAGTCTTTTTCTCCTCGAGTATTTACATTTTTTATTTCCCATTTAGCATGCCACTAAGAAAAAACAGGGACCCAAACATGGATATAAAATATCTGCTCAATATTGTTCATTAATATTTGTGTATTAAACATATAAAACTAGAGGCTCTAAAGAGCATGTGTCGATCACACCTTGGTCTATGTGCATCTTCAACAAAGGACACTCTCCAACATTGTAGACGTGAATAGAATTCATGACAAAAATCTCTGTTTTGTTGATCTTGTATTGCTGATCATTTAGTCTGTTAAGCTACTCTCTATCTTCTTTAGTTTTTGCTTTAGTAATATATTATTATAATAATATTCAAGATGATAACCAAAACTGCAAAATTTCCTTTAAATTATCAATTCAGAGGCAATATCCTAAAAATCAGTTATACAATTTGGCTGAAAATTTCAGGGCAGGTAGATCTTGTCCTAATGAACATGTTAACTCATTGTCAGATTTGCTCAAATACCTTGGTTTTAGAGATATAAGCCAAAAACCACATTTTACTCCTATGTTCTATTTTTAGCCATGGCGGCCTTGTTTTTTAATGAAACATAATATAAAACACAAACTTTATACAGGATACCCTAAGAATCATTCAGCGTTAGTTTAGCTGACATTGCTTCAGTAGTTTCAGAGGAGAAGATTTTTTAAAGTTAACAATCATAATGAACAAATTGTGTAAAATTGCCTTTAAAGGGCAACAACTCCTTAATGGGTCAATTGAAAATTTTGGTCATTTAGACTTATTGGTAGATCTTATTTTGCTGAACATTTTTACTGTTTACAGTTTATCTTTATCTATGATAATATTCAAGATAATAACCAAAAAAAAACTGCAAAATTTCATTAAAATTATCAATTTAGGGGCAATAACCCAAAAATCGGTTGTCTGATTCGTCTAAAAATTTCAGGGCAGGTAGTTCTTGACCTAATGAACACTTTTACCCAATGTCAGATTTGCTCTAAATGCTTTAGTTTTTGAGATATAAGCCAAAAACTGCATTTTATCCCTATGTTCTATTTTTATCCATGGCGGCCATGTTTTGTGACGAAACAGAAAATAAATCACAAATCTTATACTAGATACCCTAAGGATCATTCAGCCTATGTTTGGTTGAAATTGGTTCAGCAGTTTCAGAGGAGAAGATCTTTGAAATAGTTTACACCGGACGGACGACGGACGACGACGGACGCCACGTGATGGCAAAAGCTCACTTTTCCTTCTAGGAAAAGTGATCTAACAAGAAATTCATGAGAGACAACCGGTACACTGATTTGGGAAAAACAGTTGGTATTTTTGTTAAAAGGTATTGTAATAAATATAACGTACTAGACAACAGATAAGATGTGTGTGGAAAAGTAGAACGTTATCAGAAGTATCTGTAAGGGGTAGATAAATTGTTTTAAATTCATCCTTTTTTAAGAAAAAAATATAATTGTTTCAGGAGAGAAGTGATGAAAATCGTTTGATTCCCTTGAAAACGATAGGCTGGGGGTAGATACATATACATTGTTTTAAATTCATCTTTTTTTAAGAAAAATAAAATTAATTGTTTCAGGAGAAAATGATGAAAATCGTTTGGTTTCCTTGAAAAAGAAAGGCTGGGGGTTTCAACATGGAGTTTAGAAAATGTTTCTTTATGTTATTGAAAACAAATTGGTTTGGTTTTTTTTTTTCATTAATGTAATACAAAAATGGCTTTTCTCACGAAGATGAATGGTCGGTACCTTAAGAAAATCGTTATATTGATTAAAACAGGCTAAAACAGCGTAACAATAGGCGAAAAAATGGTTTTGAAAATAATTGATTGATTGATTGTCGGTTTCTTAACATCCAGTGGCAAATATTTCATGCATGTTCAGGACGAGAACAAATTCACAATAAATACAATATGTATGTCATGTAATAGAGGCCGTTCGAGATGAAAATCAGGACAATTAGGACTGCCATTGGAAAATGACAGTATATTGGATAGGGACAGAAATTTTGCCTTGCAACAGGCCACCTACTGACCCCTCAAAGAATTGTCGCAAAGGTTCTTGATGTGCAGAGAGCGTGGCACTCTATCTACACAAGGCATCGGGTTCAATGTCCCCATTCTGATCAGATGTGGCTGAGTACTTGTACATCTCGCACAGCCAAACGGACGCCCCACTTGAGCAAGATGGGAAGAAGACCTAAGTGACCATATTTCTATTCCCCAGACACCCACGGAGTGATTTGGGAAATGAATTTTCTTGACTGGAACTAACTGTAAAAATAATCTTGTCCAAGATATGATGAAATGAATATTTTGTCATACAAAATGCAGGACTTTGTAGGAATAAGTTGTGTGCAAAAAGTGAAAATAATTTTCGCGCTACATACATAAGCCGTACTATTATCGGTGTGAAATGAATATTCTATCAGCAAACAACCCCCTCCCACTGAAAATCAAATAGTCCACAAAGGCTATTAAATTTAATCAAGTTTTCAAATGAGCAATTTTTGAGTTTTTGTCATATAAATAGGTAAATAACTTAATTCATAATATTATTATAATCATGTTTATTCAATATATGTAACTTCCTTAAATATTCATAATAAAATCCACTTTCTTAATATCTAGTTTTATGTACACTTAGGTCTACATTGACTATCGACTGCATGTAGTCAAAACCTGTTTTAAACCACATGTAAACATTGATTTTTATCAACGGGGACGTAATAGAGTTTAGTTTAAGTGTGGAATACAGTTACACCACACCAAGTTTAGCTCAATGTGAACATGGTGAAAACGGCCTTATACTTGTCTCAGTTGAACGTGTGGTTGTCCAATATATCATTTTTATACATAATAGAGATTGTAATTTATTAAATTAAATTCAAAGAAATTGGAACAGAGGATGAAGGAATGAATGATTATTTTTTTATTAATAAAATGATCATTTCTAAAGCGCTTTGCTTGATGATTTGAGGTGATAATATTTACTTCGTGCAGAGTCTCAATAATCAAACAGTATTTTATATATTTATATATATTTGCGTTTTTTTCCACTTTGTGTGTGGTCTTTGGGGGCTTGTTTTTGTTATTTATACATTATATGATTGGATTTAATTTAATTTAACAGATTTTATGAGAAAAATAAATTAATGATATATTACTAAATACTTTCTTAAACAGTGCTGAAAAACTATGTTAGTGTTTTTGAATATGAAGACATGTCAAAATTATGGCAATACTATATAGTTATGAACTTTTTTGTATAAGCAATGAGATGGTTTTCGTATTGAGTATGAGTTTTTTAAAGAAGCTTCAAAACTATCATATTTATATATATGAACGGGCTATAAGTCAATATCGAAAACAAACGACTGACCTAAGTCTTCAAAACTAAAAAGAAAACGAATAACTGATCAACATGAATATGATATATTCCAACAAAATCTGACGTTGATATCAGGTCTCCATGGATGGTAAATTAAGGCAAAAATATTTATTGATTGAGACATATCCTGCTCAACAAACACCAACCAGCGTGTTGCTCAATGCAAGTAAAAGTCGGTTATATGTTGATTTTATTGTTTTAACATTTGAAAAATAGGACAGAATTAAGGCTTCGACAATTGAAACAAATCCTTGGCCATGTGTGACACAGATATTCCATAACGGTCATCAAAAGTATGATTACGCAAATAAATCTATCGGAATGACCACGTAAGTGAAGTTCTCGACCGACCTTCGTTGTACCGTTATAAAAGCAAACAACATAGTCAGCAAACTCGTAATTATAAGGTATCATATTCATTGTGGAAAGTGAAGTTAAAAAAAAAATGATAGCTTCCTTTTATTCTTATTGAGAAACTTCTGTTTGAAGTTTGGTATGATAAATGTTAAAACAAATTTTTCCCCCGTTTATGGAAATTCAAAAGATAAAATCACCACCGTCTAGAATAACAGAATTGCTTAAAATGGTGGGCCACATAAGGGTATTTTGTTCTTACCCGTATATAGGAATCAAAACATTGAGGGAAGAAAAAAGTTTGGTGTATTAGTTCGTAATGCAAAATCACGTACAAGAATACAAAGCAAAGAAAATCACGTTTATTGAATGCTTTACAGGGGTATATTTGCTACTGTATAAAGAGTCAAAAACTAAAGAAATGGAAGGCTCATGGCCAAGTGGATGAAGTTTCAACTGGTGAATGTTCAGATGATTGCCCTGGAGAAAAAAATGATCGTTGCGGAGATACCAACTCTAAAATTGTGTCTGCATATAAATTCCAGGGTGATAATAACAAAGGTAAAGTATGTTTATAGCTACTCATTATTGAAATGTTATTCAGTTATTCTAAAAAGTACTTCGAACCACTCTACTTACATTTAGAAGGAAAAGATATAACGATATTTTGTAATCAGTTGTTTTTGAAGTAACCTTTAATGTTTTTGTAAAGTTCTTGATTGTTTCTTGCTGGTGAAAATGTCCTTCAATTGAATTCAATTTATAGGGAAAAACATCAACTCTGATTCCTTTTGTAGTACTGTTTTGTTCTTTGTTCCTCAATTAAAGGGTGGTGTGTTATAGTCGTTTGGTGTGTATTTATCATTTTAAATGGCAAATCGTAGTCAAACGTTTGGAAGCTTTGATTGTCACATTTGTATCTTCTAATCTTTTTCTTTTTTAAAATGAATAAATAGACCAATACAGCAGCTATAGATTAACTCATCATAAATACCAGGATTGAGATTTTGTACGCCAGACGCGCATTCTTCGAAATTGTTCTTGGTTTGTTTTGTTGCTTTTTCTTATTTTAGAGCAGCAATTGTATATAAACACACAAAAAAAATGAACAAGCATTATATTGCAGAACAAAACAATATAATTATAATACAGTTTGCGCGATAGGAGACATTAGCATAAACATGAAAAAAGTGCCTATTAGAAAAACAAACCAAGGACGGAGACGCTAGTGTTCTTCATAAAAATAGCAAAGTTACATAGATAGTTTTGCTTCGTCGTTGCTCAATAAACATGATAAAGACACAATACCTTTGTTTGATGCATACCATACAAATCTCTCCACAGTTTACAAGGAATGATTAAATGAAAAGAAAATAAGCAAGCAAAGGTTGGGATAACTGCTTAAATCATCTTATCTGGTTAATTATACACAAGTAAATATGTTAAGTTCGGTTTTGTGAAATGTGCAGACTTTTCGACCGAAATGTTGACTATGGGTGGGTGATTTACCTGAATGCTAAAAACCCTTAAGCTTCGGTGGCAAAAAAAAAAAAAAAAACCTTTTAAGGAGCATTCAACAATGTAATAACTTTAACATTTAAAATTGTATTTAAGATAACTTAAAGCCACGATGAATATCTGTTATTAATTCTTTTAAACTGAAGCGGTATTATTATATAGTACTGTTAGTTCTTTTATTTACCTCCTTAGGGATAATGTATTTTCTTTTCTTTTTTATGAAGGTGAAAGATATCATTGTTTTAAATCTTGGTATCCACATTATTGTCCTTGTATTTACACTTGATATAACACGATACTATTAAAATGTATATATTATGTAAACCTTTAGTTGCGGATATACATCTTGGAAGTTCCTGCTATTACACAGGCTCTGATAGAAATACGCATTCAGTACCAGTACGTGGCAATTGTTCTCAGCAATTTAAGTTTAAGTGTCAGACGGTAGATATATCAGGTATATTGAACTCTTGGATAATATATCTGGGGTTGAATCCCATTTTAGAGAAAATATAAATGTGTACGCTTATGCAGAACCTTTTAAATGAATTCTAGATGTTAAACTGGAAAATTTTGTTAAACAATTTGATGGACTATATATAATAAAGAAAAGATTAAATTCCAGTTAATGATTTCGCCATTGTTTTAGTGATAAACAAGGTTTATTTCATTAACATTATCAAACTTTTATTTTACCTTCAGATGGGACGAGAAAAGTGCTAACGAAACAATGTCACCAGATACTTTTGAATTGGTACCAAGCAGAAAGAACGTGTCTAAGAAATGGAAATTATCTACCAACTTACACCTCATCAAACGATAGATGTAATTCAGAAAAAACAGATGTTGATAACGTGAATAATTGGCACAATACTTTCGTGAGAGAAAGAATAGTTTGGGAAACTGGTAAGATAAAACATGTAAATGGTTTATAGAGATTAAAGGCCATCTCTTTATTTTCAACAGTGCGCAAAACTAGTGTTAAAGGTATTAAACCCACCCTTTTCATGCATAATAATTGTATTTGAAAATCCACTTGCTTTTTGAACAAATAAGTTTTGATGTGTTCATTTACTTTTAAGTTCAAATTAAAAAAAAGTTTTTGTGCAATGAAATTCATTTTTAGACAGCCGAAAAAATAATATAGCCTTTAAAGAAGGTATATTGGAAATTATGTATTTGATATATCGATAGATACATGTAAATGGTTTCAGAAAGGGTATCATTCTGAGGCATTGACATTCTACTTTTTGCCAAATGTTTGGAAAATTTGTGACATCTTCGCACCCTTTGTTTTCAATATCTTTTAGCAAATACATAATGCAGACTGTTGCCATGGATACATCAAATTATAAAAAATATATATATATATATATATATATATATATTCATTTAAACTGAAACTGGATATCAAATCTATGGAATATACTGATTACACACATATGCACATGTATGACATCAACAGTAATCTTCATTTGTAAAAAAGCGAGGAAAAAAAGGACGGCAAAATTCTTGAAGGTTTACATTTTTTCCCAATTGTATATATAGCTACATAACGTAGTACATGTAGCTATAGATAGTAAAAAACGTTTACAAAATAACGTTGTATGACTCACAATGCGATTGAGTTACGTTTTTTCCGCTGTTTTGTGGTATTAGTTCACCTAGAACACCACTTTGAGTAGTGTACTTAAAATACGAATCTGGTGACCCTATGAATTTTTACATCATCTAAACCGAAACCGAAAATTATGTGACATTGAATAGATAATGGAAACGAGAAATGTGTCAAAGAGACAAAACCCGACCATAGAGCAGAAGACAGCCTAAGGCCACCAATGGGTCTTCAAGTGTATTTCCGATGCAAAGAAATTATAAGTAAATCAATAATAATTCCCCAAAAATGTAATCTTTAATGATTTGACAACAATATCGTAACTACGTCTCTAATAAATAAGTCTGTTGAAAAGTTTGGTTAGCTTTTGAGGTGAATGCCGACATGCTTGTGCTTTTGTATAGAATATTACCATAACAGATGAGATGTGAAATACCTAAACGTATAAGATGTCTGCAAATTGATTTAAATTTACGAGTAATGTCCTTGTAACGATGATAAAATTTAGTAAAAGATTTGAAAAGTTTGTGATATCGAAATCCCAAGTGTTATAATTTCTCAGTAATACAGAGATGTTTTTCGTTCAAATCAAATACATTGTTACATACACGAGCGAATCGAACAAGTTGAGATATATAAACACCATACGATGTTGCCAAGGGAAACAACCATATAAAAACGGATAATTGACAATAGGAAATGAAAAATCATCTCTTCTCTCATAAATTTCAGTATTAAGCTCCTTTAGAGATATAGATATCAAGATCCAGGAAATTGCAGTGTAAATTGATAGTATTATCTTTATTTAAAGTAAGTTCAACAAGATACATCTCTGAAATCGTCATTATTGAGAGCCAAAATATCTTCCAAATATCTAAAAGTGTTATTAAATTTTGTTATCAGATGTTGTTTCCATGGTTCTTTGCTAATGTTAGACATAAATTGTGATTCATAACAATACAGAAATATGTCCGCAATAAGTGCTGCACAGTAAGTCCCCATTGGAATTCCGATAACGTGGCGATAAATGAAATTGCCATAGCGAACAAAATGTGTATTTAGTACAAATTCAAGTGCAGTTATCATATTAAAACAGGTCCAATTGGCCTAGTTCTTTTTTTTTTTTTTTTATTTACTTAGCCCATTTACTGTACCTTGACATTGAGTCTTAGTGCATACTTTTATTATTGTTTTGAATTAAATGTTAACAGCTAGATATTGATCGGAATATTGGTTGAGTGTTACTTGCTTTACGTCCCATAAATAAAACGAGAACACATGAACAATTAATACAATAGGTAGGTCATGAAAGGTACATATAGGTCGATCAGGCTGTAGGGCAGACGGAAAAGAGAGAGATACGATACTTATTGATTAATACAAGTCTTTTTCCATATCAGAACTCTTATCATCTTTGGATCTTCATATCCGTCAGAGGGATTTAGCCCGAGGACAGAGTGACATTTACAAGATATTGAAAAGACATGTATTGATCTTATTATTACTTATTTGTGTCTATCAATAATGATTTATTACATGTAAAATATTTTTTAAACGATAAATGGTAACATTTTGCTAATAAGCTTTCTTGAATCCTGTCTTCTCGCTCCGCCATGATGATACAACGTATCATCATTCACAGATAAGAGACATAACAAAACTGAAAGATCAAAGGCATGGCATTTTCATTAAGTTTTTTAACAAGTTATCTTGCCCTAAAGTAAGATGGAATATTGTCCTGCCCTATGGTGATGTTATCTTGCTCCTTTCCAAATAACACTTGGCTGATAATGATATTACACATGCAGCATCTACGAAAAACATGATGATTTCAACTTTCCAATTGCAAACTTCCCATTTCTCAGCAGTAACATGCCCTCTGCTCCATAGTTTAACGTTTAGTTATCTCAATTAATACATTACGCTCGTGCATGTTCACACTATACGAACTACATTAACAAGATATGTTCCTTACACAAAAACTTCTTCGACAAAGTTATGAGAAAAGACGACTGAAATCGAAGTTGTACGGTCACCATCACGAATTGATTGACTGATACGAAGTGTCGGTCTCATTAGCGACATTGTTTCGTTCTCTTAGACCTTTTTCTGTAGCTTGGTAAATGTGATGATGATTTTCAGCTCATCTCTTCGACGTAGACGCAGTTATGATCATGGTCATATTATACATCACCTTCTCTCCACAATGGCTCTTGTATTGACTGTCTGCTATTTATACAAAAGTTGTTAGGTATTCATCACATTTGCACGAAACTTTATTCACTACCCATTTCAAAACTTCTCTGTACAACTTCTGTTTGAACACCACTGTTACATACCCACATTTCAACGATTACAAACTTACAGTTACTAGTATCATCATCCCCAGTTTTTGATGGGGTTCTTGTTGCTCAGTCTTTAGTTTTCTATGTTATTTTTTGTGTACTGTTGTTTGTCTGTTGGTCTTTTTCATTTTTTTTAGCCATGGCGTTGTCAGTTTATTTTCTACTTTTGAGTTTGAATGTCCTTTTGGTATCTTTCGCCTCTCTTTCGCATATTACCAGTATCAAACTTTTCAGTCTGGTTCGCGTTGGGAGAGATGAAAATGAGAAAAGATCCTTTCTTAAACTTTCCTTTTCCAACATAGGTCTCGATGCCATCAACTTTGGCAATATCCTTCCTAATAAATCAGTTCATTTGAAAGTCCAATCTAAGTCTCCTTCCTCTTGCAATAGTAATAAAACATTTGGAATTTATACCCTTTGCACAAGTATTCCCCATTCCAAAATTGAAAGAGTTGGTCCTTCTTCGGAAAAAAGAATGTCCAACGTAGATACAAGTATCTTTTCTTGTGGAGAGATACATGGTACTTTGTAAAAACTACTCTGATTCAAACCAAAAAAAAGTCTGACCCTGACATAATTGTGACGTACGAAAGACGTGTTTTTCACCAAACAATCGGCATTCCCATGAGAACAACTGCACTCCTCTTCTTGACGACTTGTTCCGTTATTCGTGTCAGCCAGACTTCATGCAGGAGCTTCTTAGAAAGATTGAAAAGAAGCCAGTATTATCCTTTACTATTACGTTTGGTATATAAATGATGTCCTCCCACTAAATAATTCAGTTTGGTGACTATGTTGAACACATTTATCCCAACGAACTTAGAATAAAGGATACACTTGAGTATGTCCTTTATCTTGACTTCCATCTCGAAATTGACAATGAGGGTTGGTTGAGAACAAAACTTTACGAGACGATTTTAGCTTTTTGTAAACTTTCCATTTTTATGTAGCAACATTACATCATCGCCTGTCTATTAGGGATATATTGTTTATCTCCCAGTTGATACGATATGCAGCTTGCATTCCCATCATGATTTCTTTGATATAGGGTTGCTGCTTACAAGGAACCTATTTAACTGAGTACCACGTGTGCCACATGTGGAGCAGGATCTGTTTATCCTTCAGAAGAACCTGCATTCACCCCCGGTTTTTTGTGGGGATCGTGTCGCTCAGTTTTAAGTTTTCTATGTTGTGTTTTCTATACTGTTGTTTTTCTTTTTTGTTGTTTTTCGTTCCTGCCATTGCATTGTCAGTTCGATTTTGGTTTGAATATTCCGATGATATCTTTTGCCTCTCGTTTAGATACCAGTATAATCGTCTTATCTAAATTTTTATCGATCGGATCACATATAAACTCATCATACATGTACATGTATTTACCAGGTTTAAAATCTTGTACGCCAGACGTGCATTTCGTCTACAAAAGACTCATCAGTTTCGCTCGAATAAAAATAGTTAAAACGGCCAAATAAAGTACGAAGCTGAAAGAGTATTGAGGACTCAAAATTCTGAAAGGTGTTGACAAATACAGCCAAGGTAATATGCCCCTGGGGTAGAAAATCGTTAGTATTTCGAACTATTTAAAGTTTTGTAAACAGTTAGAACTATCATTGATAATTTATAGCTATGACCATATCAATCACAATTCCATAAATCTATATTTCCGATTGTGACATTTTTACTGAGTGTGTATTCGCATGGCGGGTGATGCATACTTCGCATGAGACACTTACCCTGTCGACATACCCGGTCTCGCTCCTTCTTGGAGTTCATACGATTCTCTGTTTTGTTGGTTACATATACATACAAATGTGGAGCAGGGTCTGCTAACCCTTTCGGAGCACTTAAGACCATCGCAGTTTTATTTGGATTTTAAGTACTGATATTTTAACAGATTTTTTTAGAATTCAATATGAACATGTATAATTTAAAAATCATAATTATGTTCAAAATTGACAACTTTCGCCAAATGTATTATGAAATATCCTCATATTTACCTGTGTTACCTGTGAAACGAATGCGCCCAAATAAAATAAAAAGCTGCGGGCAAACGTAAATAATATCATAATTATATGACTAACCGTTACATAGACTTCAAGGAGCGAGTTTGATTCTCAGTTTATTTGTGAACAGAAATCATTAAATTATCCAGTTAAAGCTTAATAACATTAAACACACGAAGAAAACAATTGAATATAATTTGGTGAATCCATTTCAGCGACAGATTTAAGAAGCTTTGATTCTAGAAAAAGAAACCACGGGAAATACATAGGCTGGCGTCACAGCAATGATCGACACAACGTTACATGATGAGTTAGTGCCTGATTATATTTTTTCGTGCTACTTTTTTTCACCGCTGTAAACTTTTGTAACAGATAAAACATTAAATGTTTTCACATTTGTCTTTACAGTGAATAAACCTAGATTTAACTATAAATGTTTGGCGATAGAGTTGAGAAAGGACAAGAACTATACCTTATTGGCTGTTAACTGCACAGACAAATAT